>CM077158.1:86946351-87130575 GCA_039583875.1 Platanthera guangdongensis
CTTGTACCCACCATCCTCTTGCTGCGGTGTTTCCTACGATCGCCTTACCCCTGCTCGCCGAGCCTTTGCCCTGGCTATCTCGGCCACTACCACCCCCCCGTTCCTACCAGGAGGCCCTTACTATTCCTCACTGGAAAGTTGCCATGGATGAGGAGATTGCTACTCTCACTGAACGGGGTACCTGGACCCTTGTTCTGCCTCCTTTCGGCACCGATGTTGTTGGTTGTCGCTGGGTCTTCGTGTGAAGTTTTCTCTCCCGGATGGCAGTGTGGATCGTTATAAGGCTCGCTTGGTTGCCAAGGGTTTTTACCCAAACTTTATGGGGTTGATTACATTGACACTTTCTCGCCCGTGGCTCGCCTCAGCACCATTCGGGTTCTTCTCTCTGTAGCTGTCAACAGGGATTGGCCCATCTCGCAGCTAGATGTTAAGAATGCCTTCCTCTATGGAGATCTGCAGGAAGCTGTTTACATGGAGCAACCTCCTGGGTATGGTTGCTCAGGGGGAAACGGGTATGTCGGCTAAAGAAGGCTATCTATGGCCTCAAGCAGAGTCCTCGTGCCAGTTTTGACAAGTTCAGTGGCATTGTTGCGGCCATTGGTTTTACACGAAGCTCAGCAGATCACTCCTTGTTTGTTCGGAAAACCGCCTCTGGTCTTGTTGTTCTTGCGGTTTATGTTGATGACATTCTTCTTACTGGCGATGACCAGGATGGATACTGATGACCAAGAAACACCTTCGTCAACATCTGGTTACAAAGGATATGGGCTCCCGAAATACTTTCTGGGGATTGAAATCTCTAGAAAGCCCAACTCCATGGTCCTTTCACAACGGAAGTATGCTCTTGATCTTTTAAAGGATGCAGGACTCACTGGTGCTAACCTGCACGTTGTCCTATGGCTGCTGGAGAAGACAAAACTTGGACAGATGACTCACCTCTTCTCTCTGATCTTACGAGATACCGGCGTCTGGTGGGCAAGCTCATATATCTCACGGTAACCAGACCCGACATCTCCTATGCTGTTGGCAAGGTGAGCCATTTCATGCAAGCTCCGAGGGAGTGTCATCTACAATCTGCTCTGAGGATATTAGAGTATATTAAGCTGCTCCAGGGAAAGGACTCCTATTTCAGAAGAATGGTCACCTAAGGGTTGAAGCTTACTCTGATTCAAGCTATGCGGATGACAAAGGGGACCGCAAATCGACTTCAGGTTTCTGCACATTTGTTGGAGGCAATCTTGTGAGTTGGAAGAGCAAGAAACAGTCTGTCGTTTCCAGGTCTAGTGCAGAGGCTGAATATCGTAGCATGGCATCGACTACATGTGAGTTAAAGTGGTTGCGGGCTCTCATGCTTGACTTAGGAGAGGTTTACAACTATCCTCTTCCTATGTTCTGTGACAATAAGGCCGCGAAACACATTTCCAAAAATCCGGTCTTTCATGAGAGAACAAAACACATAGAAGTCGACTGTCATTTTATTCGAGAAGAAATTGAAGAAACAGATTTGCACTCCATTTGTCACGTCCGACAACGAGTTGGCAGACGACTTCACCAAGCCAGTGTCCGCTTCCTTTTTCCACATCTGTGACAAGCTGGGCATGATCGATATATATGCTCCAGCTTGAGGGGAGTGTTGGAGTTGGTGACCGGGCGGTCTGGCGGTTTGTCTTGGCGGGTTGAAGACCGCGTGTCTGGCGGTTTGTCTCAGTCGGCTTGGAAACCGGGCGGTCTGGCGGTCTTTCCCTGGCAGTCTCTCTTCCTCTCTGGTGGTAGCCGTGCAGTTAGCCGCTGTCTAACCGCGCGGCTTGTGCGGTTTGTTTTGTATAGTCCGCTTGTCCTGTAAATTATAGTCCCACATCTCTTATTTGTATTCTCTCATCTCTCCTCCATTCTATATAAAGGAGGGCATACCTTTGTAATAGATATCTTTTTTGGATAATAAAATTTCGATATTCAAAAGTTTATTCGGCTTGTTCTCTTCTTTTCGCTTCTTGTTCTCATACTTTCTAACATAGTCTACTCAAAGACGGAGGAGGAGCATGTCGAGCACCTGATCTTGGTTTTGAAGAAAATGAAGGAGCACGCCTTGTATGCCAAGTTTTAGCAAGTGTGAATTCTGGCTTAAGGAGGTTGCCTTCTTGGGGCATGTGATCAGTGGAGCAGGGCTAACATTGGATCCAACAAAGGTGCGGGCCGTGAAGGAGTGGTCGCCCTTGAAGTCGGCGGCCGATGTACGAAGCTTTCTTGGACTTGCTGGTTACTACCGCAAGTTCGTGAAAGGATTTTCCAAGATTGCCCTTCCTCTTACCTCCTTGACGAAGAAGGGTGTGCCATTTGAGTGGACACCTCAATGTGAAGCAGCATTTCAAGAGTTGAAGGATAGGCTTACCTCCGCCCCCATCCTTTCACTTCCGTCGGGGGGAAGGAAGGATTTCAGGTTTACACGGACGCATCATATCAAGGGATGGGTCGGTGCTGATGCAGCACGGGCACGTGATCGCTTATGCTTCAAGGCAGTTAAAGAAACATGAAGTCAATTACCCGGTTCATGATTTGGAGCTGGGAGCAGTGGTGTTCGCTTTGAAGGTCTGGAGGCATTACCTATATGGCGTACACTGCGAGATCTTTTCCGATCACAAGAACTTGAAGTATGTCCACACTCAGAAGGAGTTGAACATGAGACAACGACGGTGGTTGGAATTTCTATGCGACTATGAGTTGACCATGAACTACCACCCCGGGAAAGCGAACTCCGTAGCCGATGCCTTGAGTAGAAAAGCGCCAGGCTCTAGCCCAGAGTCTCGTTGATGAGTATGGAGTTGGCTCGGATGATCGAGGAGATGGAAATTTCTCTAGTATTCAAGGCTCCTTCGGCAGAGTATGCGGAGTATTTGGCCAACATGAGCATAGTTTGTGATATCCGAGACCGGATTCGGGTGGAGCAAGGAATGGATGCGGCATTGGCCCCGGCAATCAAGGCAATTGAAGATGGGACCACCGATAGTACACACTAAAAGACGCCTCGTTTATCTTCGAGGCCGACTTTATATTCCCAAGGGCGGCAAAATTCGGGAGGATATATTGAGAGAGGCGCATTCCTCTCAATATTCAGTACACCCGGGTATTGCTAAGATGTACGCCGAACTGTGGAAGACCATGTGTTGGCCGGGAATGAAGAAGGATGTTCGCTACTATGTTACACATTGCGAAGCTTGTCAAAGGGTGAAGGCTGAATGCAGGAGTCCCGTGGTTTGTTGCAGTCTTTGCCAATTCCCGAATGGAAGTTTGAGGATATCTCCATGGACTTTGTCCATGGGCTACCTCGCTCACGCTCCGGGAATGATTCGGTGTGGGTTATTGTGGATCGACTGACAAAGGTGGCCCGGTTCATTCCAATGAAGAAGGAAGCACACGTGGATGTTTTGGTACGCCTTTTTGTGGAGCAATTTGTACGGTATCATGGCGTGCCCAAGACAATTGTTTCGGATCGGGATGGTCGGTTTACATCCAATGAGTGGAAGGCGGTACAGGCGTATTTGGGCTCACGCCTAACCTTTAGTACCGCATTTCATCCTCAGACTGACGGGCAGTCAGAGCGGACCATCAGAACGCTGGAGGATTGTTGAGGTATGTGTGTTGGACAGAGGAGAGCCGTGGGAAAGACTCTTGCCCCTGGTGGAATTCTCCTACAATAATAGTCATCAAGCGAGCATCGGTATGGCGCCCCATGAAGCCCTTTACGGAAGGTGTAGGACCCCCTTGTCTTGGGTGCAGGATGAAGATCCGAAGGCATTGGGAAATGAATTTATAGATGATACTGATGTGGCTGTCAGATTGATAAGAGACTGCATGTTGGAGGCTCAAAGTCGACAGGCAAAATATTACAATAAAAAGCACCAGATGGTGGAGTTCCAAGTGGGCGAAAAAGTGTTCCTTAAGATTCGGCCGATGCATGGAGTGTCGCGGGTGCGGGGAGTGAAAAAGCTCAGCCCAAGGTATGTTGGGCCTTATACTATATTGGAAAGAATTGGCCCGTTGGCCTATCGGTTGGAGTTACCACCGGAACTAGAAAATCTTCACGACGTGTTCCATGTATCGTCGCTTCGAAAAGCACTATTGCGGCCCGACCAATTTATTCCCACTGCTGATAGTACGGGTGGCGTCAGATAGGTCTGTGCGACTAGAGCCGATACGGATTGTTGACAGCGAGACAAGAACATTACGCCGCAAAAGTGTACCCTTAGTGAAGGTGCTATGGTTGAATCATGGGAAGGAGGAGTACACCTGAGAGTCAATGGATTTGATGCAGCAATGCTACCCGGAGTTGTTTGCCCAGGTAATCTTATTTAAAAACATATGATAAATTTCCTGTTAAGCTTTTCGCCACACAGCCTAAGCCTGATTTCGGGGACGAAATCTTTTATTTTGTTTATAGGATTTGTAACGTCCCGAATCGCTCTAGGCCCCTAGTGTGTGTGTTTTTGAGTCAGGAGGGTTGACTCAAGTCTTGAGAAGTGCAGGGAATTGGGCTGCACTTGTGGAGAAGTGGAGAAATCAGTGCAGAGTGACACGGGTGGTGACACGGGTAGTGACACGGGCGTGTCACTACCCGTGTGCGTCGAGTTCCACTCGACAAGCCGTGTCGAGACTGGCGAGCTGTGTCGACACCAAGTGACACGGGTAGTGACACGGCCGTGTCCCTACCCGTGTGCGTCGAGATGATCTCGACGAGGCGTGTCGAGATCGTCGAGAGGCGTCGAGATCGTCGAGCGGGGTCGACACTAAGTGACACAGGTAGTGATACGGGCGTGTCCCTACCCGTGTGCGTCGAGTTGAGCTCGACGAGAAGTGTCGAGATGTAACTCAAGAAGTACACGGCCAATAACACGTCAAGACACACGGCCGTGTCATGTGGACACGGGTCGGGACACTGGCGTGTCCCTACCCGTGTCAAACATTGAACCGACATGGAAACCGCCACGGCCGTTTCAGGGAAGCAGGACACGGGTACGGACACGGCCGTGTCCCTACCCGTGTCACATTTTGTATATAAGGGGCAGAGAAAACCCTAGCTGTTTTCATTCCCATTTCATCCCCTAATTCCTGTGAGAACTCCTGGTGAGAGGAAAACTGCAGGAGCAAGTTCTACCGAAGGGGATCCGCCATCGCCGTGAAAGAGAAGATGCCGCCAAGGAGAACTACGCGATCCATGGCCGAAATGGTGGTACCGCTGGAGCCAATGTGAGTTTCCTACCCTCTCCCTTGGTGCTAGATCTTAGATATTTAGGAGAGACATCAGCTCAAGAGAGCTTGATGGAGAGGAGAAGATTTCTAGGTTTGGCCATGCTAGGATTTGAATCCTAGATTTTAGATCTCTTCAACCCCTTCCCCTTTCTTCAATAAGACGATGGGTGAATGGTTTCGTGAGGAGTTTTGGCACTTGAGGTTGAATAAGGGAGGAGGACATTTCTGGAAAATTAGGAAGGATCGCTTGAGGAGGAAGACGGACCGATGCCGTTCATTTTTCTTTAAGATGCGCGCAGAATCTGTATTCTGCGCGCAGCGATCTTCTAGGCCATGTTCATGTAGGATATATGGGCAGATCTGGGCTTTTGGCTAAACATGAAAGTTGTAGCCCTTGGAAATACCTTTCCAACGAGTGGTTTCACGACTTCAGGTGATGTCTGTGGCCCCAGGAAAACCTAATCGAGTTTGCTATCCGGCAATTCCTGTACACAGAAATCGTGTTCTGTGCGCAGCGAACTTTGAAGCCGATTTCGAGTAAGTTATTGTCAGATCTGGGTTGTGACCTGAATATGAAAGTTGTAGATCATGAAAAGGTCTTTCCAAATGAGCGGTTACACGCCTCCACCGGGTTCCTGTAACTTCAGGAAACTCCGGTCGAAGTTGCTGTCCAGTGCTAATCCTGCGCTGAAATTCTGGGTCTCTACATACATTGTGGATTGAAATTGGTGGGTCCAATGTCGCAATTAAAATCGAGATTTTGGTGAAATAATTTTATGTTAACCACCAAAGTGTTATGGATGATAATATTTACTGTTTTAGAAATCAATTTATTATCGCAAGATAGCTTGAGGCCTGTTGATTTCCTTATGTTTAATTGGATTGATTTGATAATACTTCGGTAAGTTGTCGTAAGAGCAAATCTTGTTAATATCATGTTGAAATCACTTGGGATGATATATAGATGGGTAACCCATGGCCATGCATATGTTTTATATCGGATTGAATTAGGAGTCCAACAATACTGTGTCGTCTCCTATTGGCATTTTTATAGTAAAGGTGCAAGTGCGGTGTTGACCGCCACTTGTTTTGGTCATGTTGAGGTAAGGTGTGGATGGATGGTGGAGCTGTGTCCTCGTGCTCACTCCGAGGCCCCCCTTCCATGTTATGTTGATGTGGAATTTGCATGTGGTGTGAGCCGACACGAGGTGTCGTAATCCTGGGTTAAGGATAGTGTGGCAGGTCTACGGGCTCGCCGGTCGTCACACCGACGGGAGTTGGCAGTTAGACTTGGTCGGTTGGGTTGTGTCCTCGGTGTTCACGTCCCGAGGCCCCTCCGGCCATGTGAACGGTTGGGCTGTGTCCTCGTGCTTCTTCCGAGGCCCCTTCCGGATCACGCAAGGCCAGTTCGGGCTGTGTTCTTGGTGCACATCTACCCAAGACCCCGCTGGGCCATAGTACGCAGGGGCTCCGCTGTTGTGTTCTTAGCGTTGAGGCGTACGGAGGCCTAGGTGAAGTAGTGTGATACCCGCCTAGTAGTAGAAGTGCCCGTTCTACTGTCACTGCCTGGCCACGGCGGCTGATGCCTGAGAGGTTAGCTACCTGCTCGAAAAGTGGAACTATAGTCTGTGTCGACATAGCAATTGCATGGGTGTGCATGGGTGAGTCATTGCATAGCATTAATAGCATTTCATAACATTGCACAACAAGATCTTCATCGTATAAGTTTGTATGGGCACCTCTTATACGATGAGTTACTTTTATGTAACCCGATCCTTAACTTATAAGTTTGTATGGGCATTCTTATAAGTTAAGTTACCTTCCTGCTGTTACTTATACTTGCTAGTTTAGTGTAACTCTTACATAAATGCTGATTATGATACTGTTACTCTTACTCTACTGCCACCTGCTTGTACTTCCTTTACTTGCATACTTGTTATATACTATACTCTTGTTCCTTTCTCTCCGCCCGGTGCCGAGGAGTCGCCGGGGGAGCGGATGTAAACCACTTAGTCGTTTCGACTAACGGTTGCTACGTCTCCCTTTTTAGGAGGTCACGCCGTAGGTGGAGCAGCCGCAGACTACGCAGCAGGACAGCCAGGCCAGGATGACAGGCCTGAGGTGACGGTGCCGTCGATACCGTCAGTTACTGATGTTAGTATTTGATACCCTGATGTAGCCCGTTTGGGCAATGTTTAGCTGTACTCTGATATATGGTAGAAGCATGTTTTAGCTTCTATTTATTGATGTATTTGGACATTATAACTAGTGTGGATTTGACTTCTTGTTGTTTATTTATTTGGTTGGGTTGGCATGTTATATTGATATTGTTGTAGCCGGCGGAATAGGCGTCTTGTGTACAGGTTAGCCCGTGTGCTAATGCTACCCCAAGGCGGCTGTTCCGGGCATAAGACTCCCCCTTCGTGCCGTGTTTTGGGATCCGGGTAGGGGGAGTTTTACAAAAGAACCCATGAATGTCCACTTAGGAATGAAAATACACGTGTTTGAGGAACCTGCGTGTTCCTATAATTATTGTTTGCAATTTTATTTGGTCGCTTAATGGTGTTTTGTACCACTATAGGTGACCAGAAGTGGTGTTAGGCCGTCAGAACGCCGAGTTTCTGAGGCTAGCAGTGCACCAGATGTTGCTCCTGCAACACATTTATCGCTGAGAACATACGCTTGGTGGCAGAAGCTATGTTTGCTGTGATAAATGCGCATCCTGCAAGGCAAATGCAGCAGCCCGCTCCTGCGATGGAGCAGGAACCTCTTCAAGAGGCTGAGCCGAGGAGAGTGGAGAAAGCGGTTGTGGAACCGGTGGTGCAAAGGAGGGCAGCCGAGAGGCAGCTTAAGCATGTAATGAGCTTTAAACCCCTCCGGTATTCTCGGGGTTGGGAACCCATCTCAGGCTGAAGACTGGCTCTCCAGGGTGAAGAGAGTCATGACAGCAACGGAGACAGAGGAGTGGCAAATGACCACCATCGCTACGTTCCTTCTGGACGGTGAAGCGAGAATGTGGTGGGAAGGATTTGAGCTGCACTTACTGAGAGGTAGGCAACTTGGTGATGTCTCTCTATGGAAGATTTCTCAAGATTGTTCTTGGCTAGATACCTCCCTTCGACGCAGAAGATAGCGTTGGAGAATGAGTTTCTGAAGTTGGTTCAGGGTGAGAAGAGCGTGGATGAATATCTCCACGAGTTTACTCGTCTGAGTCATTATGCTAGCTCCACTATCGCGGATGAGGAGCGCAAAACGAATCGATTCTATGAAGGCTTGAGAGATGAGTTGAGATTACTACTTTCGGGGCCGATGACGCAGGGTTTCTTAACCTTGGTCAACACGGCCCGGTCTTTTGGAGAAGGATAAGAAAAATGTGCAGGCAAGGAAAAGCTTGGGCGAGAAGAAATCTGGGTTCAAAGTGCCGACTACTTCAAAGTCTGGCTATCAAAGATTCTTTAAGAAGCATAGGACTTCGGGTCCAGCTCCTTCTAGTGCTTCTTTATGGGGCGACTACGAGTCGAACCCCAGGCGTGTGTTTTACTTGTGGAAAGACGGGGCACTTTGCCCGTGACTGTTGGAGCGGACATCCTAAGTCCGAGAGAAAGCCGGGAGCTACTTATGAAGAGAAGGGCAAGGAGGTGGAGTCTACCGCATCCCACTATGCTCCGGCCCAACCAAGGGTCTATAATCTTGGCCAACAGGAGGCCATCAAACAGGCTGATGTGGTGACAGGTACGGTTTAATTTATAGCAAGTCAATTTCTTGAAATACTTGTTATGCACATGTTACTTTACCACTGCTTGTTTAGGATTTGTATTGATTTATGAAAATCCGGCACGAGCACTCTTCGATACGGGAGCTTCAGTATCCTTCTTGTCCGAAGGATTTATATCACGCATCGGAGTCCCTTCTTCGATGGCGAAGGATAAGTTGGATGTGTTGTTGCAAGTGGGTGTTCGATGCGAGCGGATAGGATCTGCGATGTTAAGATTCATATTGGGAATCAGGAATTCGACCTGCAGGAGTCTTTACTTCCGTCGGAGGAGTTCGACGTTATATTTGTCATGGACTGGCTCTCGGAGCAGCAAGCCTATATCGATTGCGGTCGGAAGGAAGTCAAGTTGGGAGCTAGTCGTGAGATGACTTTTACGGGCTTAAAGGGTCGAGCAAGACGTTGATGTCTGCTCTTCAGGTGGTGAAGGCGGTTCGTGCCGGTGCAGAACTGTTCTTTACACTAGTGGAGGTTGCAAAGCCGAAGCCCGCGTTGGATTGTATTTCAGTGGTATCAGAATACCCTGATGTGTTCCCCGCAGATCTTCCCGGAGCCCCGCCTCAACGGGAGATAGATTTTATGATTGAGCTAGTGCCAGGTGCAAAGCCTGTGTCACGATCTCCTTATCGGCTAGCGCCTAAAGAAATCGCGAAGCTGAAAGTTCAACTGCAAGAGTTGTTGGAGCAAGGGTATGTGCGCCCGAGTTCTTCGCCTTGGAGCGCACCGGTCCTCTTTGTTAAGAAGAAGGACGGAAGCTTGAGGCTGTGTATTGATTATAGGGAGCTCAACAAGTTGACGGAGAAGAACAAGTACCCAATCCCCCGGATCGATGATCTTTTTGATCAGTTGGTCGGGTCGACGGTGTAGTCGAAGTTGGATCTCAAGGCTGGGTAATATCAGCTGTGAATAAGGGAGAGTGATATCCCGAAGACAGCGTTTAGTACGAGATATGGGCATTATAAGTTTATGGTCATGCCGTTTGGGCTGACTAATGCGCCGTCAGTGTTCATGGATTTGATGAACAGGACTTTCAGGGAGTACTTGGACCATTTCGTGATCGTCTTCATCGATGATATTTTGGTGTACTCGCAAAGTGAGGAACATCACTTCAAGCATCTTCATTTGGTTCTGGAGACGCTAAGGAGAAATCAGCTGTATGCCAAGTTCTCAGAGTGCGAGTTTTGGTTATCCTCAGTGGCGTTTCTCGTGCATATAGTAAGTGGAGAGGGTATTGTTGTGGATCCGGCGAAGATTGTTGCGATACGGGAGTGGCCTGAGCTTGCTACGGTAGCGGAAGTCCGGAGCTTTTTGGGGCTTGCTTGGGCCGGCTATTATAGGCGCTTCGTAGAGAACTTCTCGCGGATAGCGTTACCTCTCACTACTTTGGCGAGGAAGGAGCATAAGTTCGTTTGGACGCCAGAGTGCATGCGAGCTTTCGAGGAGTTGAAGTGTCGGTTGACCACGGCTCCTGTGCTGAGTTTTCCATGTGGGACCGAAGGATATGAGATTTATAGTGATGCTTCGGACAGCGGTTTGGGTTGCGTGCTACTGCAACACGGGAGTGTAATAGCTTATGGCTCGAGACAGCTAAAAGTGCATGAGAGGAATTATCCGGTCCATGACTTGGAGTTAGCGGCCGTGATTTTTGCCTTGAAGCCGTGGAGAAACTATTTGTACGGTTTGAAGATTGATATCTACACCGATCACAAGAGCCTGAAGTATCTTATTGATCAGAGGGATCTGAATATGCGGCAGCGTAGATGGATGGAGTTCCTGGGGGACTATACATTCAAGATCCACTACGTGCCTGGTAAAGGGAATGCGGTTGCGGACGCGTTGAGTCGCCGAGCCCCAACTCAAGCCAATTGGCTATCGGTGCATGATGAGCGGTTGGTGCGGGAGTTGTAGGCGTTGGAGATTTTTTGTGTGGACAGGTAATCAAGTGCTGAAGCAGTTCTGAATTGGACTGAAGTCCAATATGACCTGGCTGATCGTATTCGGCAGGCCTTGGATATGGATGCTCATATGAAGCAGTTCATGGTGGAGGCTCTGGATGGGTCAAATTCCCAATTCATCGTGGAGGAAAGATTACTTTGGAAGGACGGTCGTCTGTGCGTCCCAAGTGTGGGTAATTTGCGGGTGGAGTTGTTGTATGAGGCACACCATATCAAGTACTTGATTCACCCGGGGAGCACGAAGATGTACCGTGATGTGAAGAAACTGTTTTGGTGGCCGAGTTTGAAGAAAGATGTGGCACTCTACGTAGCGAAGTGCCAAACTTGCGCCTTGGTGAAGGCGGAGTGCCAAAATCCGGGAGGATTTCTTAAGTCCTTGTCTATTCCGGAGTGGAAATTTGACGACATCTCAATGGACTTTGTGCACGGTTTTCCAAGGTTGCAAAAGGGGAACGACGCCATTTATGTGGTTGTTGATCGGTTAACGAAGGTGTCACATTTTATTCCGCATAGGAAGGATGACCCGGTGGAGAAGCTGGCAAAGCTTTATGTGGATAACATAGTGCGGCTTCATGGTGTGCCACGCAGCATCGTGAGTGACCGAGATGGGCGGTTCACGTCCAATGATTGGAGGCTAGTGCAACAAATGTTGGGAATAAAGTTGAAATTCAGCACAGCCTTCCATCCGCAAACGGATGGGCAGACCGAGAGGGTCAATAGAACCATGGAAGACATGCTCCGCATGTGTGTCTTGGATTTTGGAAAGCAGTGGGAAGACCACCTGTATTTTGTGGAGTTCGCATACAACAATAGCGACCAAGCGAGTATTCAGATGGCGCCTTTCGAGGCCCTATATGGTAGAAAATTTCGCACACCGTTGTCTTGGTTAGAAATGGGTGAGTCAAAGTTGTATAAGAAATTGGAAGTGGAGGATGCTACTTCTTTGGTGAGAACCATTCGGGAGAGGTTGCTTATCGCTCAGGACCGGCAAGCGAAGTACTATAATGCCAAGCACAGGAACGTGGAGTTCGCTGTGGGCAACTATGTGTACTTAAAGATCAAGCCGTTCAAGGGTGTCTCGTGGGTGCGGCGATTGAAAAAGCTAAGCCTGAGGTACCTTGGACCGTTTGAGGTTCTGGAGCGAGTTGGTGAAGCGGCCTATCGGTTGAAGCTTTCAGTGGAGCTTAGTGGTTTACATGATGTATTCCATATTTCGGTGCTCCGGAAGGCGGTACAAGAGCCTTCGCAAGTGATCGCGGTTGATCAAGTGCCGGTGGATAGTGGGCTGACGACAAAGGTCACGTCCGTACGGATTGAGGACTCGGAGGTCAAGTGGCTACGCAATAATGAGATCAGGATGGTCAAGGTCTGGTGGGACAATTGCGGTCGTGAGGAGCTCTCTTGCGAGCGAGAGCAAACAATGCTTGACGAATATCCGGAGTTTTTCCGCTGAGGTACAAATTTTATTTTTGTATATGTCTTTCCTTTATGTAATTTCGTGGACGAAATTCTTTTAAGAGGGGGAGAGTTGTAACGCCCCAAAACTGAAAGGAGCGACGGGGGATGTTTTGGGCCAGTTTTGGGTTCTGGCTGCAGGCACACGGCCTTGGACACGGGCGTGTCCCAGGGCGTGCCAAGCTTGTGTCGACACTCAGCCGGGAAGTCGACATTTTGAGCTCGACATTGTGTCGAGACTGGGCACACGGCCTGCGACACGGGCGTGTCGCAGGGCGTTTCGACCCGTGTCGACACTTAGCCCGCGAAGTCGACACTCTGCATTCGACGAAGTGTCGAGACATGGCACACGGCCTGCGACACCGGCGTGTCGCAGGGCATGTCGACCCGTGTCGACACTAGTCCCGGGAAGTCGACACTTTGGTCTCGACATTGTGTCGAGACAAGGAACACGGCCTAGGACACGGGCGTGTCCAAGGCCGTGTCGTCAGGACGACGATCTTTGCTCGACGAAATGTCGAGTGTCGAGACTGTGTACACGGCCTGGAGCCCAGGCGTATTGAGGTGACACGGGCAAGGATACGAGCGTGTCCTAGAACCCGTGCAGTGCTCGGGTTGTTTTCGGGGAAAAATGATGGGGGTACACGGCCGGCCACACGGCCGTGTCAGGTGCAACACGGGCGTGTCAGGTCAAACATGGGCGTGTTCGATACCCGTGTGTTGTTTAAGGCGAGCCGATTTTGACGGCGAATGAGGCACACGGCCCTGGACACGGGCGTGTGCCAGGCCGTGTGCGATCCAGATTGGGCATTTCATTCCCGAATCAAAGCCGTTCGTTTCTTTATTTTGGGATCCAATGGCTGGGGGTTATTCCTGATGAGATATACCCGGGATTGGACTTAGAAACCCTCACTTTTCATAAGTTGTTATCTTTCTAAAAGCTTAGAGAGAGAGAGGAGAGCCAAGGAAGGAAGAAGGAGCTAGATACGGCCATTGGAGGAGCTTCGAAGCTCCAAATCGCGAGCTGACTCCGGATCCACGGAGGCAAAGCTAGTGCGGTGCTTTTCATCTGCTTACTTTTCCATGGCGCCAAAAAGGAACGCTAGGGTAACGATTCTCTTCTTGAGCATAAGTAGCTCTCCTTATTTGCATAGGAAGACCGCTCTCGCGAGTTTGCGAGTTGGAGGCGTTCCTTCGGGTAGATATGTGAAGTCCCCGTTGTTTAGAGTCCGTAAGCGAGAACGGACATAGGCATGATGTGTAAAGCCTACCCGGACATGTTGGTCTGGATCGGTGATGTTGCATTGCATAATGCCGGAGAAGACTCCGTGCTATTGGTTGTTTTTCGGGTTTTCTACATGGTAGATTGCAACAGGGAGCCTTGGCGATTAACCCAAAGGTGCACCCAGAAAACTGGGCGGATGCGTGATCTTGCCAACTTGGTGGCCGGAGTGCCAACTTGAACATAACCGAGTTATGTGAAATGTGATGGAAACGGGACTCGGGAGAAGTTTGACCTGCGCATATGGTTTAAATTACCGTTGCGGGAGCATATGGTTTAAATTACCGTTGCGCTGTGAGCACGGGTTAGATGGAACCGTACCCGTTATATGTCATTCGGATTAGAGTCGTTGGCATAGATGAGAGTCTTCGGCGGTCTATGGTTTTAATTACGGTGACCCATGCTGGGAAGACAAACTGCTCATTGTTTGGCCGTCCAAAGGGATGGTGGTGAGTCGGCAGACTTAGACTGCGTTCACCGAGAATGTGCCCTGAGTGCACGGGGTGTGTGGCCGTACGAGCCTATGCCTGTGATGAAATGAATATTGTTATATTGCTCGCTTATGCTAATGAAATGCAGGGAAGGAGCATCGCCGCCCCGAGTTGGGGGCGAGATTGTTATAATTTGATCAGCATTGCTGACCGTTGCCTTGTTTTACCACCGTGCGGTGGTTTGTTGTTTGCAGGTGCTGCTGGACCAAGGGTCAATAGCGGGCTAAAGCCCTTTTTGCGAAGCCGGCCCTCGAAGGCCCAATTGGAAGTGTTTACTGCTTTATTCATGTGTGACCGGCCTGCGTGTCGTGGTTTGTAAAACATGTAATATCAAGTGAACAATTTTTGTAAGGCCTTAAGGCTTATACTTGTGTATTTTGTAACATTCCTATTTGGTATTAGTGGACATTCATGCTTTAGTGCTGGGTTCTTTGCTTCAACTTATTAATCTGCTTCCGCTAGAATGCTCTGTGTAGGACGTTATGATTGGTTGGATGGTTTCCATGAGTAACCACCCGGTCTGTCTGTAGTATATGGCGTCGGGCCCCGGCCGGACCTACTGCTATATGCTATGCAACGGATAGGGGGTGTTACACATAATGCTTTCAGAAGCTGTGGTGGAGGAGGGTGATGCCTTGGAGGGCTTGACTATTGCCCTCTCCTAACTCCCAAATAAGGCACATGTTAGCCTTTTACTGGCATTTATGAATATGATCGGTGAAACCAGTGATTCATCAGCTTTTTCTTTCAGGAAGATCCCTAGGATCCTTCCAAAGCAAACTTCCTTTTTATTACACTTTTTTCTTAATAAGATCAAAAATGATCTGTGCCCAATCCACTTTCATTTTATGGACCACTGCACACATGAACAGGAACTGGTGTCTGGTAATGTAGTCATGAGCAGTATGCTTGCCCAGCAAAACCTTTCCTACAATATCTGCCAAGAACTTAAATTTGGCAGACAGATGTTTCTTTAACAACTTATGGGGATTATCTCCAGTATATCCCATTAAAATTAACATCTCATTATATTCTTCAGAATCAATTTCTAACTGTTCTTCACCATTAATCAAACCAAAAATCTCAATAAGTACAACGGGAGATAAAGATACACAGTTAGCCGCAATTGTTCTGATCATAGTGTTCTCCTCTGATGTAGATGTGTAAACCCACTCTATGATTTCAGTTGCAGACAGTTTTATCCTAGTTGACAACAAATTTTTAGTTTTTGTCCCTCCAGAAGTTCCAGTATATGAAGAAATATTAGATCTGAATGTTGAAAGGATTCGAAGTCGACGTCAAAGCCCGTGTCAAACTTCATTCCGGTTAGGGCACCTGCTGGAATAGCCATTGGAATCACCTGTAAGAGAGACAAATGGCGATCAAGTTCAAGAGAATAGAAAGCGCGGGACAGAGGTCGAAGAGAAACCTAGATATAAGGTTTTCCAGAATATGAATCGACAAACTCCGTTCCACGAAAATTAAGAAATTCTTCGAGATGAGATCGACGAAATAATTAATAGTCAAATAATTCGTCGAGCTCTGTCTGAAGATTTGAAGACATTTCGTCGAGCTACGTTCGACGAAAGTTTTCTGAAGTGAATTCGTCGATCTCCGTTCGACGAAAACAACTTCGCTCACAGAGAGTTCATCATCCTGCATTCGACGAATATCTCACAACCTTTCCATAGTTCGTCGAGCTCCGTTCGACGAACTTTGGCAAATTCTTCGAGTGCAGACTTAAACTAAACTAAGTCTTCTCCATTGATCATGCCCAGCTGATTTATAAAGAAGAGATGATTTCTCTCATCCAGAGGTTTGGTGAATATATCATCCCTTTATAAATCTGTGTAGATATAGACAAGCTCAATTTTGTTTTTGTCTACACAAACTCTTATGAAATGATGCATAATGTCTATATGCTTTGTCCTACTGTGATGGACTGGATTTTGTGTTATGGCTATAGCACTTGTGTTATCACAAAGAAGAGTTGAATTATTTAAGTTGATACCATAGTCTAGTAATTGATTTTGTATCCACAGCATATGGGAACAATAACTACCTACTGCAATGTATTCTGCCTCAGCAGTTGAGGTATATACAAATGATTATTTCTTACAAAACTAGGTTACTAATCTCATACCCAGGAACTGGCAAGTTCCTGAAGTACTTTTTCTATCCACCCTGCATCCAGTAAAATCAGCATTTGAGTATCCAGTTAACTCAAATTCTGATTCTGTGGGATACCATAGGCCTAGACTATGACAACCTTTTATATATCTCAAAATTCTTTTTAGGAAAATAAGGTGAGTTTCTTTTGGGTTCACCAGAAACCTAGCACAAGGCATGTGGCAAACATGATATCAGGTCTGCTTGCTGTAAGGTATAACAGGGATCCAACAATGGCCCTATATAGTTTCTGATCCATAGGTTTCTCATGTGCATCTGAATCAATTACAACATTTGTAGCCATAGGGGTCTTCTTTGCTGAGGCATCAGCCATCCCAAACTTTTTGATAAGCTCTTTAGCATACTTAGCTTGGGAGATGAAGATGCCATCAGGGAGCTGCTTCTCTTGGAGACCAAGGAAGTAGGAAAGCTCACCCATGCTACTCATTTCAAATTTAGAATGCATGAGATCAGAGAATCTCGTGCACAATTTTTAATCAGTAGACCGAAATATTATGTCATCCACATATATTTGTACTAATAGTATTTGATCCTTATGATGTCTAGTGAAATGTGTTCTATCTACAATGCCTCTAATTAATTTATGCTCTAACAGAAAGCTGGCTAGAGTCTCATACCAAGCTCTTGGAGCTTGATTTAGACCATAGAGAGCTTTAGGTAATTTGTAAACATAAGAGGGATGAGTTGGAGAAATAAAACCTTGAGGTTGTTCAACATACACCTCTTCCTTGAGTACTCCATTCAAGAATGCACTTTTCACATCCATTTGGTAGACCTTGAATCTCTTGTAAGCTACATAGGCAAGGAATAATCTGATTGCTTCCAACCTTGCAACAGGTGCAAAGGTCTGGTGATAATCTATTCCTTCTTCTTGCCTATATCCTTGTGCAACAAGCCTGGCTTTATTCCTCACTATTACTCCTTATGCATCCAGCTTGTCTCTATAGACCCATTTGGTTCCAATGACTGGTAGTCTTGAGGCCTTGGAACCAAATCCCAAACTCTACATCTCTCAAACTGATTTAATTCCTCCTGCATTGCAATGATACAGTTGGGATCTTGCTCTGCATTATGGATGGATAGAGGTTTAATCTGAGAGAGAAAACAAGCATGCATCAAATCTTAGTTGAGTTGATGCCTTGTCTGTACACCTGCTGATATGTCTCCAATAACTTGAGATATGGGGTGATCCCTAAGTGTGACAAGATCAGCTGGTGGAGTTGGTTCTGCAACAGCATTTGGAATTAATTCCTCTTGTGGAATTATGTTTGTTGTTGGGGGAATAACACTCCCTTCAATGCCTTCATCTTCACTTTCTTCAACGACTTGTGGAGAAGGATGAGCTGGAATTTCTTGGGTAGGATTTAGTCCATCCAAACTCTCACACAAGTGATGTACCTACAAGTTGCTTCTGGTAGAAATTTCTTTCTCCTTGCAAGACATGTTTGCTCTTCAGCCTTTGCCTCAAACTTTCTAATATATCTTTTGTTGTTTGTGTGAATATAACATATACAACCAAAGACTTTAAAATAGTTTATTTTAGGTTTCTTCCCTTTTAGTAATTCATAAAGATTCCTACTCTTTAGCTTATGTATCAAGCTTCTATTCAGGACATAGTTTGCAGTGTTCACAGCCTCTGCCCAAAAGGATAGTGGCATGTAAGCATCTCCAAGTAATGTACCTGCAGCTTCAATGAGTGTCCTATTTTTCCTTTCAGCTACCCCATTTTGTTGAGGAGTTCTAGTAGCTGAGAAACAATGTCTGATACCTTCCTTCTCACAGAACTCGTGCATAAGAAAAGACTCAAACTCTATGCCATGATCACTTCTGATCAATGCAACATGAGTAGAGAACTCAATCTGTATGGTCCTGAGAAAATCTGTAAGAACCTTGAAGGTATCAGACTTAGATCTCAGAAAGGATACCTAAGTGAACCTGGAGAAGTCATCCATAATAACCAAAGTGTAGGATTTCCCTCCTAGGCTTTGTACAACAATGGGTCCAAATAGATCCATGTGTAGAAAATACAAAATCCTAGGTGAATCACTTTTATTAATGGATTTGAAACTACATTTAGTTTGCTTGCCTAATTGACAAGCCCTGCAGAGACCTTCCTTCTTGTAGGGACCAAAAGGTAGACCTCTGACAAGGTTGTCTTTAGATAACCTAGCAATGTTTTTCATATTAACATGTCCTAGTCTTTTATGCCATAAGTCATTCTGGTTACGAATTATATTAAGTAAACAGATATCAGAATTGGCAGATAAAAAATCAACTAAATATATATTGCCTTGTCTATTTCCAATTAAAACTGTTTGGTTTTCTTTATTAGAGATAATACATGAAGATGAACTAAAATGTACCTGATAACCTTCATCACATAATTGACTTATCGAGATGAGGTTATGCTTCAGTCCTCTGACATAAGTTACTTTCTTGAAACTAACAGCTCCAATCTTCACTCCTCCATAACCTTCTGACTGGCCATATTTGGAGTCACCAAAGATGACCTTTAGCCCCAGCTTGGACTTGTAGTTCGATAGAATGTCCTTACTACCTGTCATATGTTTGGAGCAACCACTGTCCAAGTAGCAGGTCAGATTCACACTTGGACAGCTCTTCACCTGTAATGAAAAATAGTTAAATGTCCTTGACCCAGGTTACCTTGGGTCCTTTGTTTTCCTAGTATGAAAAGCTGGAAATTACAGAAAATTCAGGTTGGGATTTATATTCTAGAGGGTGATATCTCCTAGGTGGTATAACCCAATCAGCTAGTGTATTAAAGGCTTTCCTAGAATTATTTAAGTTTTTGGTATAATTAAATTTTTGGTTAAGTATTTCTGGGTTCGACGAATTTCTGTAAGTTCGTCGACCAGAGTTCGATGAATAGGGTTGAGATCATCGATCTCTGCCCAGAGAATGAATATATTCATTTTCTGTGCCCCTTGTTCGTTGACCTCTGCTCGACGAACCATACAGAGTTTGTCAATCACAGTTAGACGAATAACTATAACTATTGTTTGCGTTCAGAGTTCGTCGATCTGGGTTCAACGAACTGGCTAGATTTGGTCGATCTAAGTTCGGCGAATTCTGCTGAACCTTGTTACCTATGGTTTTCTGGTTGTTGATTTTCTGACGTATTGATTTAGAAACATTTTCTGTTGTTTGTTTATTGATGACCTTTTCTTTTCCCTTAGCAGTGACAAATTTTATGGGGGTTATTAGGATGTTGTTATTGAGAATGGGGGGCAAACCTGATGAAGCACCCAAGCCTAGCTTGCCATTAAGTCTGGAATTCACAGTGCTTGTGATGTCCATCAGCTTGAGTCTTCTTCCATTAAGAGTTTCCTCAAGTTGTTTAGCCTCACAAAGCTCAGTTTTTAAAAGTGTTATTTGCTCATTAGCTAAGCATAATTCATCTTTTAACCTATTATTTTCAGAGTTACTATTTTCTAAATTCCCTAATTTTTTCCTTAGGGTTTTAATCTCTTTCTCTGAATTTATTAAGTCTATACGCATTGATTTAAATTCAATTTTAAAAGAATCTGAAGTGTAATCAAAAGAAGATAGTATCTTATCAGCTTCTTAATCTGAAGCTTCTTCATGTCTGATTCCTCTTCTTCTGAATTGCTCCTAGAAGCATCAATTTCCATAAGGCAAACCTCCTTAGCCCTTGCTTCTTCCTTATCTTCACTAGAGCTGGAAGATGTTGATTCATCTTCAGTTTCACTCCAGGTTTCAGCCACAAAACCGTTTTCCTTCCTCTTGTATTTGCTGGAAGAAGGTTTGCTGGAGTGATGTTTCCTGGTGTCTTTCTCTCTTCTCTTCTCTTTCTTCCGGTTCTCTGGACAATCAGAGAGGAAGTGCCCAGGTTTCTTGCACCCAAAACACACCACTTCTTTAGTTGGTGTTTTATCATACCTGGGTTTGTCATCTTGCCTAGATGACTTTCTTCTGAAGTCCTTTCTTGCTATCTTGTAGAATCTTTTGGCAAATAGATTCATAAGCTCTTCATTTGATGTTGATGTCTCTGTCTCATCAGCAGCCTTGAAAGGTATACTTTGCTCTTTTCTGGCTGGTGGAGGTGTCCTTTGCTCTACTTCCTCCCTGGACTTGATTAGTTGTTCATAAGACTTTAGCTTGCCCAATAGAGATTTTGTGGATATCTCATTTAGGCTTCTGGCCTCCTTGATGAGCCAGATCCTTGAATCCCATGAGCTTGGGAAGCACATCAGGATCTTGTCATTCACTTCTATGAGGGTGATTTCCTTGTCCAAGGTCTTTAGCTCATTGATGATTGAGCTTAACCTGTTATACATATCAGCCACTAATTCAGCTTCTTCTTTCTTGAAGTTCTCATGTAAGGATATGAGGTTGGATCTCCTATCCTTTCTCTCATCAACTGAACCAGCCACCATCTGATTTAGTGAATCCCAGATGGCTTTGGCTGAGGTGCATTCAGCCACCTTCTAAAAGATGTCATCTGACATAGTCTGAGCCAATATGTTCATTGCCTTGGCATCAGCAATCTTTGCATTCTTTTGGGCCTCAGTCCACTCAGGTGGTGGAACTGCATTAATACTTGTAGATGTTGTAGAAGTTGAAGCTTGAGGGGGACCTGTCAAAATAGAGTTGTATATATCCTCATCAATAGAATTCATGTATAATTTAATTCTTGCCTTCCAGATTGCAAACCTGTTTAGGTTGCAAACTGGAGATTTGGTGCTTGCATAATCCTTGTTTTGTGCCATAGCTATGTATAAAAATCTAATATTGAAATAAAAGTAAAATTTAGATCTAACAAAGGATCTTTGGTTCAAGGGTTAGCTTGTACAACCAAAGGAACCTGCTCTGATACCAATTGAAAGTGAGCAGTTAGATCAGGAATACTTTAGAGGGCGGTGAATAGAGTATTTAGAGTTTTATAAAATTCTCTGCTGGATAATGCAGATTAGTCTAAGTGCAGTAGTAAATAAATCAAAATATAAAAGTACAGAAACTAACTACCACAGCCACAGCAAGAAAATAAAAGAAAATGCAACCAGACGACACAAGAAATTTATAGTGGTTCCCCAACCTGAGTACATCCACTCTTCTACCACCCTAGTAGGAATCCACTCAGGTTTTTGATCAGGTGCCTGACAATAATGAGATTTTGATTAAGTGCTCAAAAACCAAATCCCCAAGTCTTTTGATCAGGTGACTTGTAACTAGGAGTCACTTTTGAAGGGAGATGACAACCCTTTACACAGTGGGGGTGACAGAGTTGATTATGTCTTCTCTGTCAACAATTAGAGAGAAGACTTGTGGATTATTGATGGTAGCAAATGGCTCCCACTGAGATATTGAATGGTTCAGGGAAATATGGAAGCCTTGCTGTAGGGTGATAGGCCTTCAAGCTATTAGCCTTTATCTACAGGATTTTCTTGACAGATTTGATAGTTGTTCTCCTTGGAAGTCCTGGATTGTTGAAGTAAGACGACTCTTGATTTTGTATGATTATTCTTCTTCTTCTGAGAGAAGATCTCCTTTTTGTATCAGAGCTTTTGTGAAAGGAGCAGGAGCAGAGAAACTGTTGAAGACAGATAGATTGAAAATCTCTGTGTCTGTGTATGATGTGTCTCTGCAATTGCTCTCGTACTCTAATTGTACTTGCTTGCTTTCTTTCTTTCTTACTTACTGTCAGGAATGAGAGAAAAATCTCTTTTTATATTTCCTAAGGGAATTTCCTTTCGAAATTTGAATCCTTGTACGACAATCAATGTTGGCGGTCCTTGAAAATAAACTACATTGATTTCTTTCCCCAACTGTCCCTTGGAAAAATGGAAAACAATAATTCTGATGAAAGTCGTGATTAATGTACCGTCCAACTGTAATATTCAGAGAATATTTTGTCATTAATCATTCAAAAATTATTGCCATAGACTAAGGACAGAAGGAATAAATACTAAGTCTGGAATCGTCAAACTGATGACAGAATTCGCCGAGCTGATAACTGTGTTCGTCGACTGGAGTTCAGCAACTATTCTGGACTTAGAATATTCACAGTTGTATCTGAAATGAAAGTTAAGGTCTCCAGAATTCGTCGACCTAAGATTTAATTTCGTCGAGCTGAGTTTCTGGAGTTGTCAAATATTCTGTGTGTCGACGTAATTACTCATGATGTCGACACAGGTGGTGTTGACTGATATCCTGTGTGTCGACACAAGTATTCTGTGTGGTGTCGACACAACCTTTTCAAAGTGTTGACTGATATCCTGTGTGTCGACACAAGTTCTTCTATTGTCGAATCAGTTGGTGTCGACATATACTCTGAGTGTCGACTGATGATCTGTGTGTCGACACAAGTGCTTCTAGTGTCGACTCAGTTGGTGTCGACATATACTCTGAGTGTCGACACAAGTCTTCTGGTTCTTAGTTGTTGAAGTAGATAATCCAGAATTCGTCGGGCAGAGAACTAAGTTCGTCGACCTGAGACTAGAGAACATAGCCTTGATAGAATGATGTAGTAGTCCAAAGATTCGTTGACCAAAAAATAAAGTTCATCGAGCTAAGCTCAGAGAATTTTCTTTGAGATCGTCGAGCTGAGCACGACAATCGTCGACCTGAGTTCGACGAACATCGAACTCACTTTACAGAGTCTTGAAATCTTCTAAGTCTTGAGTCTAGCAGTCTTGTTGATGGCTGGTCCATGTGATGTTGACTCTAAGGACTTGGCCTAGACTCTAGGACACAACTATGACCCTGGCTATACATTGTGGGTCATTTGATCCTAACTTAGTGAACCTAGCCCAAATCTTACTATATATACAACATCTTTTATTTTGTTTATCGGATTTGTAACATCCCATTTCGCGGTAGGCCCCTCGCGCACGTTTTGATTCAAGAGAATTGACTCAGGCTCGGGAAGCATCGAGTGAGTCGACTGGACTCAGCGAATAGAGTAGATTTTAATTAGAATAATTCCAGAAACTGAAGGCGTTGGATGAGTTGAGTGCACTCGACGCCATTTGATGAATTATAACTTAGAAGTATTCTAGATGTTGAGGTGCTGAGTGGACTCAACACCACTCGATGAAATTATTACATAGAATATTTTCTGGACTCATGACATTGAGTGGACTCAACACTACTCAACGCCATTTGACGAAACGCTGAGGCGTTTAGTGGACTCAACACCACTCAATGTTATTCGATGAATTATGTTGAGGCATTAAGTGGACTCACAACAACTCAACATATTTTACTTGGAATGTTTTCGGGATGTTGGCGTTGAGGGAAGTCAAAGCAGCGTTGAGTGGTGTCAACGAGCTTAACACTTTTGACTTAGAAATTGTGGAATGTTGTTGGCGTTGAGTGGTTTCAACACACTGAATGCTTTTGATGTAGAAATATTTTGGATGATATTGGCGTCGAGTACGTTGAGTGCACTCGATGCCATTCGATGATTCGTCAAGTGAAGGTTTGCATACTCAATGCTTTTAGACTTAAATTATTCTAAAATCTATAGGCGTTGAGTGCACTCGACGCCACTTGACGATTTGTCGAGTAAGGGTAAGTAAACTCAATGCTTTCACTTAGTGTTATTCTGAGGCTGTAGGCGTCGAGTGTGTTTGGTACATTGGAATATGTGTACCAGATTTGGAGAAGCCTCACCTAACTCAATGATATTCATCAAGGTGTATTTGATGTGGTGTTAAGTTTCCATGTGCAGGATAAGGAAATGAAAGAAAATTTTCTAAGTACAAGTTTCGACACTTGAGAAGTATTGTGTCGACACATGGGAAATGCTGTGTCGACACCAGGAGCCAGTTTGTGTCGACACACAGAACTTGTGTCGACACACAGAGATTCTGTCGACAAAGACTGTGTCGACACCAGGAGCCAGTTTGTGTCGACACACAAAACTTGTGTCGACACACAGAGATTCTGTCGACAAAGACTGTGTCGACACCAGGAGCCAGTTTGTGTCGACACACAGAACTTGTCTCGATACACAGAGATTCAGTCGACAACAACTGTGTCGACATACAGGACTTGTGTCGACACACAGGACTTGTGTCGACACACAGGACTTGTGTTAACACACAGAAAGCTCAGTCAACAACAACTGTGTCGACACACAGGACTTGCGTCGACACACACTAGAATTTTTGTTGAAGTCAACTATGTCAAGACAAGAAGTGATTGTGTCGACACACAGGACTTGTGTCGACACATTCTGCAGAAGCTATGTCAAGAAGATAGAGAAGTGCTCTGTCGACATTATGCAAGCTGTGTAGACATCACCAAGGATTGTGTCGACACATGAACTATTTGTGTCGACACATTTGCAGAATTGTCTCAAGACTTTGCTGCTGAGTCAAAGTATAATGAAGTTTCTGGAGACTTGACAGCTATCATAACTGACAATGTTGTTGTATCTGTCAGAGCTGTCAGAAGGCCGTTAGGAATCGGATCAGCCGGTAACCTCGGATGGTGCCTATATAAAGACATGTTCTATCATCAAATAGAGGAAGCTAAGGAATAAAAAGCTAACAACAAGGAGAGAAGTATTCATCCAAAAATCGACAAGTCATCCACAGAGGGCAGATCCTGAATAGTATGCAAGAAGAAATTAGAACCACATCTGATTAGAAGAAGATGGATTGAGGATCATCTCCAACTTCAAGAAGATCAACCTTACTTTGTCCAGATTCAAGAAGCTTTGAAGAAGCTAAGAACAGGTTGATTCTAGAGTGATCAGATCTATCAAGAACTGATCAAGAAGCCTTCACCCTTTCTCTCTCTATTTGGGTGAAGGAATTATTCTTTGTATCATCAATTTTTCTTTTTTTTGTAGGATCTTTTATAGATCTGAGTTGTAAGCCTAAATTTATAAAGGATGAGGTAGGGATGAGTGCCTGAGGTAGGGGATTCATTTCTTTGAGGTGTAGGCCTGGAAAGAGGCTGAGGTAGGGCTTAATTACCTGAGTTGTAGGAGTGTGGACTCACTCTGAGGTAGGATTCTTTGAAAGAATCTGTGCTGTAGGACTTGCTAAAGTCTGAGTTGTAGGAACCATTCAGGGTTCTGAGTTGTAAGATCTGAGGATCTGAGAAGGAAGAAGGAAGTTAGGTCGAATCTAGTACACTGCTAGATAGGCGAAGGGGGAAAGTGGATGTACCCATCACTTGGGGAACCACTATAAAACTGTGTGTCTTCTGTACTGCTGTGTTGTTTAATCTGTGTTGTGAACTGTGTTGTGTTAATTGCTGAATAATCTGTGATCTAATAGTAAAAAGATTATGTGCCTTAAGGAAAAAAGAATTGAACTTATTCACCCCCTCTAGGTGTTTAGGTCATCTTGAAACCAATCCTTTCAAGTGGTATCAGAGCCAGCTTCTCAAGAAAAGACTTAACAGTCTGAGTTGATATGTAAGGCAGTTAACATTTAGACAAAATGGGTTCAGGAGAAAATCACAACGAACTTGGATCCATGAAATTACCTATCTGTAGGAAAGAAATTTTTGGTACTTAGAAAGAGAGAGTCAGGTTGTTTATGGAAGCATCGGACCCAAGAATCTATATTACAGTTAAAGAAGGGCCATTCATTCCCATGAAAATCTCAGTTCTTGATGCAAATCTCAGGACTCCAAAAGATTATTCTGAAATGACAAATAATGAGATCATCTTAGCTACTATGGATAAGAGAGCACAAAACATAATAGGTAGTGCTATTGATGACTTAACATTCCAAAACTTGATTCACTGCAAAACCTCCAAGGAGATGTGAGACACCTTGATTGTCTACATGGAGGGATCAGAAGAAGTGAGAGAGGACAGAAAGTTTATGCTTAATCAGTTATATGAAAGTTTTAGACAAGCCAAAATAGACAGCATAACTGTGTGCTATAAGAAGTTTTTCAGAATAGTCAATGAGCTAATATCATATGGAAGGGTGTTTAGCACATATGAGCTCAATATAAGTTTCTTAGATCTCTAACCAAGGACTGGGATAATAAAATATGTGTCATCAGAGAGGTGTCCAGGCTTGCAGATACACCTCCACCAACTCTATTTGGAAAACTATTATCCTATGAGATGCAGCTCACTGATAGAAAGGAGGAGGAGAAAAGCAATAAGTCTGAATATAGAGAGAAGTCAGTTGCTTTCAAGGTTGAAGTCACAAAGAAGGATAGGAGGATGTCTCCACCTCCTCCTAATAAAGTTGCTGAAGTCATCTCAGAAAATTCTGACAATCACACATCTGACAGCCTTAATTCTGATGAAGACTTTGCTGCTTTCACAAGGCAATTTCAAAGATTCTTAAAGAAAAAATAGTGGAGATCCAAGCCATCCTCCTCACAGTCCAAGGATGATTATTATCAGAAAATAAAATCTTCAAGAAAGGACAGGTATGACACTAAATCTAGTAAATTAACTTCTACTAAGATTGTTTGCTATTGTTACAACAGGCATGGACATGTAGTTGCTGACTGTCCTGACAAAAGAAAGGAATCAAATGACAAGAAGAAACAGCAAAACAAGGGCAAGAAGGAGAGATCCTTTATTGCAAAGAAGGAGAAAAGCTGGACTGATTCCTCATCATCATATTCTGAAGCTGAGACTGAAGTTGAAGCCTACATTGGACTATTTATAACTGAAGAGGATTTAGAGGAGACAGAATTCTTGCAAATGTTGGATTCTATCAATGGGGTTGATCTTCATTACAAAGGGCTGATGGCTATATCTGAAGAAGATCAATGTCAGGATCAGCCTGGTCCCAATAAGGTAAACAACCTTTCATCAATTTCTGATTATTATACTGGATCAGAATCAGAAGCATCTGCATCAATAGATGTGGATGGTTCAGAATCTGAAGGGGATGTTCATCAAATTATTGATGAGTATGGTGATCTGTTGCATGCACTTAAGAGAGGCAGAAACCTTGTCAAAAACCAGGCTAAGGAAATTGCTGCTGTTAAGTTGGCTGCATCTGATTCAGAAAAATTGCTGGATCAGAAGATGAATGAGGTTGACAAGCTGAAAAATATAACTTTTATTCAGATGGGAACAATTACATTCAAAAATGATCAGATCAAGGGTCTGGAAGTTAGACTACAAAGAGAAAAGAAACTTGTGGATAAATTCTCAAAGCCAAAGTCTATCTTACCTTTGATTGATGACTTCATTCATCAAAAGGGTAAGATAGGATTAGCTTTCAAGGGAAGAACTAGGACACCTAATCCCAAAAGAAAAGGCAAAGACCCAGTTCAGCCACTAGCCTTCAAAACCCCTATTTCCTTCAGAAGAGTGGTTTAGCCTACTAACAGGTTTGACCATGACATTACACATGGTCACTGTAAGGCTGGTATTCTGAATGACAAGGGTGCAAATGTCAATAGGGTAGCCCATGCACAAACACACCATGTTCTTCAGGAATCGTTGGTATTTTATGCACCAGCCCCAGCACTAAACAAAAGGACAGCTGACAGCAAGGCTGTTAAGACTGTATCTAAAAGAAGATAGAATAGATATGAGTGCTGGTGCTGTGGCAAGGTTGGGCACTATGCCATAGATTGTTGGCACAACACCAGTATCAGGAAAAATGTCAGCTTACCTGTTAGGAAGACTCCAGGGAAATCAGTAAAGTTTCAGTATAATCTGAACCTAGAAGCCAATAATTATTGGGGTTCTAAGGTTAAGTAATTGTATTTGATGTAGGTGAGTCCAAGTGACCATACCACAATATGGTACTTGGACAGTGGTTGTTCCAGGCACATGACTGGAACAAGAAGGATGCTGAAGGACTACTCTCCCATATAGAATGGACCCAAAGTAATCTTTGGTGGATCTGAAAAGGGGATCATCAAAGGGTTTGGTAACATTTCCAATGGCTCAATTACTATCACCCAAGTGGCTTATGTGAAAGGTTTGAAACACAACCAAATAAGCATAAGACAACTGAGTGATCTTGGTTATGACACTTCATTTATTAAGAATGGGTGTCAGATTAGAAGGACAAGTGATCAAGAGGTCATCTTGTCAGGTTATAGAAAATGAAATGTTTATTGTCTCAGTTTTGATTGTGAGAATAAAAACTCTCCTATATGTTTAGTTGCAGATGAGAAAACATCTCATTGTGTCAAATGGCACAAGAGGTTAGCTCACCTTAACTATAAGACTATAAGCCAACTCTATAGCATGGAGTTTGTGAGGAATGGTCCCCAGTTCAAGTGCATAAAAGAGGGTGTATGTTCGACTTGCCAAAAGGGCAAACATACCAAGACCTTTTTTCATGGATATGATACCAAAGATTCTGTGAGTTGTTTGTACCTTCTGCATATGGATTTATTTGGTCCTATGCCAGTTCATGGTCTAGGTAGGAAAGTCTATACACTTGTAGTTGTGGATGACTATTCTGGATTTACTTGGGCTTTCTTCCTGAGGCAGAAATCTGAAACCCCTACTGTCTTCCACAATTTTGTTAGGCAAATTCAGATTGAACTTAACAGTTCAGTTGTCAAAATCAGAAGTGACCATGGGATTGAATTTCAGTTTGAATGCATGACAAGATTTTGTGAAGAACTGGGATTCATCAAGAGTTCACCTCACCTAGAACTCCACAGCAAAATGGTATTGCTGAAAGAAAGAATAGGACTCTAATTGAGGCTAGTAGAACACTACTAAGTGACACTTCTCTCCCAGAATATTTCTGGGCTGAGGCAATAAAGACTGCATGTCATGTTCTCAATAGAGCATCCATCACTAAAAGTCATAAAAAGACACCCAATGAGATTATGAAAGGCAAAAAACCAAACATATCCTATTTTAGGATCTTTGGTAGCAAGTGTTATGTACTTAATAATGACAAGTCTTATTTTACTAAGTTTGCTGCCAAATCCCAAGAAGGGATATTTGTTGGGTACAACAACAATAGTAGAGTTTATAGGGTTTATAACTTGACTACTCAAGTTGTAGAAGAATATGTTCATATAGTCTTTGATGAAACTGAACTAATCAACTGTGAGCAGTCTAGTGTATCTTGTAGCTGTATAGGTTTGAAGGAAAAAATGAACAAGCTAACCATTAATAGAGACCAACCTGCAAGGCAGGATGAAGAAATTGATGGGTACTGTCCAGGGTGAGTACAAGCCCTTCAAGCTGATGAAGAGGACAATGAAGTACAACATGTTGAAGAGATTGGAGAAAATCAAGGTGTAGATGGATTGCCTCCAGTAACAAGGCATCTAAAGGATCATCCATCACACCAAATTATTGGTGATCCATGACATGGTGTCCAAACAAGGAGCAGGAACATGAACACAGTTCTTTGCTCAAGTTTCCAGTCCCAAATGGAACCCAAGAAATTTGAATAAGCCATATAAGACCCAAACTGGATTGATACAATGCAGTAGGAGCTGAATCAATTCAGAAGATGTAAAGTATGGGAGCTGGTTCCTAAACCAAAGGATCATAATGTCATAGGGACTAAGTGGATCTACAGGAACAAGCTAGATGAAAATGGCATCATAGTCAAAAATAAAGCAAGACTGGTAGTAAAAGGATACAGGAAGGAAGAGGGAATCGACTTTGATCAGACATTTGCTCCAGTGGCAAGGTTGGAAGCAGTAAGGCTATTCCTTGCCTATGCAGCATAACAAGGGTTCAAGGTATTCCAGATGGACGTCAAGTCAACATTTTAAAATGGTGACTTAAAATAGGAAGTCTATGTTGAACAGCCCTCAGGTTTTGTAAATTCTCTCTATCCTAAGTATGTTTATAGGCTTAAGAAAGCACTATATGGTTTGAAACAAGCTCCTAGGGCTTGGTATGAAACCCTATCTACTTTCCTCATTGAGATCAAATTCTCAAGGGGGAAAATAGACAAAACTCTATTCCTTAGGGAATCAAAAGGCAAGATGATCCAAGTTTAGATATATGTTGATGACACTATCTTTGGATCAACAGAAAACAACCTTTGTAGAAAGTTTTCCAAACTTATGCAAGGGAAGTTTGAGATGAGCAGTATGGGTGAGCTAAAATTCTTCTTGGGACTCCAAGTTAGACAGATTGATGATGGCTTGTCCATATCTCAGTCTAAGTTCACCAAGGAGTTGATTAAGAAATATGGTATGGAGTCAGCCTCCACCATGAGAACTCCAATGGGATCAAGTATGCATATAAGCAAAGATGATGCAGGGAAACCTGTAGATGAGTCTTTGTATAGAGGGATAATTGGCTTCATTTTATACTTAACTGCTAGTAGACCAGACATCATGTATGTTATATATGTCTGTGCTATGTATCAAGCCTGCCCTAAAGAGTCTCATTATACTGCAGTCAAAAGATTTTTGAGATATCTTAAGGGAACACCAAATCTTGGCCTTTGGTATCCTAAGAATAGAGATTTTCTACTAACTGGATATTTAGATGCAGACTTTGCAGGATGCAAAGAAGACAAAAAAGGTACAACTGGCACATGTCATTTTTAGGTGGAAGATTGGTGTCTTGAAGCAGTAAAAAGCAGACAAGTGTGGCTATTTCCACTACTGAGTATGAATATGTTGTTGCAGGCAGCTGATGTGCTCAACTATTATGGATTCAACATCAACTTGAAGATTATGGAATTCAGGTAAGTAGAACTCCATTATTTTATGATTCTACTAGTGTCATTTCTATTACTAGAAATCCTGTTTCACATAGCAGAACTAAGCACATAGATATAAGATTTCATTTCCTTAGAGAACATGTTGAAAAGGAAGATATAAGTTTAGAATTTGTCAATACAAATTTTCAAATTGCCGACATGTTCACCAAACCACTGGATGAAACTAAATTCAATTATTTTAAAATTGAATTAGGCTTGCTGAATATAGAATAAGAATGACAAATTTGACTAAGTAAATGTGTGTCGACACTTAAAGACAAAGGTATTGACACTTAGTAGATGGTGTCGACACATAAGAAAAATTCTATCGACACATCCAGAAGATTGTGTCGACACTCAGAATTTGGTGTCTACACATAGCTATCCTAACACTTAAATGTTAGTGTCGACACATACAGTCATCTGTGTCGACATGCATAGAGTAGTGTAAGCTCTTAAGATTATTTGTGTCGACACATCGCTATTGGTGTCAACACATAGAATAGTAATTCTCTGTCGCGACTTTAATAGTCTGTGTCGACACAATCCCAACAATGTCAACACAATAGGTTTATTTCAACCCGACTTTTGACCTTCTTTATTTAGAAACATATAAATAGGTGGAAGTAAACCCATGTCGACTTCGCTCTCAACATTCTCGATACCTAATCCTTTGTGTCGACAGACCTTCATCTCTTTTCTCTCTCTATATATATATCTCTCTCATCCCTCATGGCGCCAAAGCTGGAAGACAACATCAATGAAGGCTATGAACTAGTTCGTGATGCCTTTGCGAGTGGATCTAGAGACATCAAAGCCGTGATTACCCTAATCACAAAAAATGTCTTAGTATACTTGGTCTCAGAACCTACCAAGATTTGGAAGAAGGAGGTTCTTGAATTCTACACAGCAGCAACACTGGATTCGACAGGCCTGAAAATTAAGTCATCCGTTCAAGGAATCAAGGTCAAACTCACTCTAAAGAGTTTGAGGAAGACACTACACTTGCCAAGGGTTCAAGAAGACGATGAAATAGTATCTTCTATGACCAGAGAAGCTCTCCAATGGAGTGGACTGGATCCCACAACCTAGATTGGATCTTCTATGCTCAGAAAGGGAATGAACTCGCATGGAAAATTTCTTTCTGAAATTATAGGAAAAGTAATTCTGTGTAAGGCAGGAGGACATGAATGGATATCTGTCTATATGTTCAATCTAATGACCAGAGTCATCTTCAAGGTCAAAACCAACTAGTCTACTGTGATCTTTGAAAAGATCAAAGAAAACTTCAAGAAACCAAATCTAGGAAGGATACTAAGCCTATATCTGGCTGAGAATATTCCTAAAGTAATGAATAAGATTGCAGGATCTAAGATCAATCATATGAGTAGAATGGATTTGAGAATACTATCCAGATGGGAAAGGGTCCTGACCAAGGATGTTTCTATACCACAGAAACAAACAAAACAGATACAGCCAAAGACGAAACCAACCCACAAGACAGCTGAATCTTCCAGTGATTCAGAAGAAGAAGTGGTCTTTAGCTCAGATGAAGAAAGACCAGAGCATGCTAGGACATCACCAGCTCCAGAGATTGTAGATGCTGGTCAGGTGCAGGGGGAGCAGATTCCAGAAAGCAACATCTAAGTGGATCAAGTACAGGAAGAACCTCATCAAGGGGGAGCCAATGAGCCTTCTTCAACTTCAGCTCAAGAAGAGGCATTACCTTCAGGGGGAGCTCATAAGCAACAGCCACCTACCCACACAGCTGCATTTGACAGTGAAGCAGCAACTCAATCAATACTTGAGGTAGTTCAAGACATCAATCAAACTGCTGTGCATACTGTGAATGATGCACTGGATGTGCACCTGCCTGATGTTGATAAAAATATCCTAGACCATGTCCCAGATCAGGACATTACCATGGAAGACACTGTTGACTTTGAAGGAGGAGAATCTATTGAGAAAGGGCAAGCTATTCCTTCTGTTCAAATAAACCAAGAGGTAACTCTAGAAGAGTTATTTCCTGACATACAGGATGCAAGGACTAAGGGGGAGCAGCCAAGAACTGAGAAGGAGTTTCCCTCTAGTCAAAAAGACACTGTGGACATAGCAAGTTCCTCAGAAAATTCAGAAGCTGAAACAGCCTCTAGGGCCAAGAAGAGGAAACTGATGGTCCTAAGAAAGAAGAGCTTAGGCTATAAGAAAGCCTTGCAGACTGTCTCCCAACCACCAGCTCGAGCAGTTGACTTCAGCTCACTGTTGGTGGAACTGCAAGTTAAGATGGATGAGTAAAGAGCAGCTCTTGAGAAATATGTAGATGAAAGTCATAAGGAACTCCAATTTCTTTGGCACAAGATATCAAATCTATCAGATTTAAGGTAAATCAGCATAAAAAGGAGATGACAGATTGCTTCCATAAGGGAGGTAATGATGTAGTTTATTTAGCCAAACAACAAGTGGAAGCCAAAACAAAAATAGATGATATAGCAGTCAAACAAGGCTATGTTTTGGAAAATCAAATAAGAATGAATGACAATCTAACAGAATCCCACAATGTGATTGTCACAGAACTTAAGAATACAGCAACTTATTTCACTGCAAATACTGCTAAAGAAAAGTCTTAGTTTGATAAATAACTCCAAGCAAAATTGATAGATGTTAGCACTGTTATCCAAGAATCTCAGAAGGTAATTTCTGATCAGCTACTGAGGTTCAGATCATTCTATAAAGGAGGAATAAATTATCTAGCTAATCAGATAAGGCTTCAAAAGGATGATATAAGAGTCCATGTTGAAAGAGAAGTCATAAAGGGGGAGAGAGTGTTAGTCAATGCAGGCTCTGAAAATGATAAATGGATAACTAATACTACCGGAGCCACTCTTGGATATCCACCCCTGTGTGATCATGACAACACAGCTGAGTCAGGCATTCAAGCTACTTACAAAGAAGGGGCTCAGCAGGAAGTGGCTCAAATCATTTATCCACCTGCTAACTTTGAAGGAATTCAAGTTGTTGTTCAACAAATGTACAGTCCTCCACAGCTGAGTCAGGCATTCAAGCTGCTTACAATGAAGGGGCTCAGCAGGAAGTGGCTCAAATCATTTATCCACCTGCTGACTTTGAAGGAATTCAAGCTATTGTTCAACAAAAGTACAGTACTCCACAGGAGGTTCAGAATGTGGTTATTGAGAAAGTTGAGATGTCTGAAGTAGCATTGAAAAGAGAGCAAGAAGCTCAACTTTCTAAGAAAAGGTTTAGAGAGCAGGCTGAACTAAAACCTAATTTTGAAAAATGGAGTCCCACTTCCAGGAATATAATTCTCACTGCCTGATAAGAAGTTAAAGAAAACATGCATGATAGGGGCAAGTTGTACTCAGAACAAGAATGGAGTAAGTATCAGAAGAGGCAAGATGCCATATTTCAGTTTAGAAGGGATCTCAAAGCTGGAAAGATACATGCTACTGCTGTTGAGCCAAGCAAATACTTTCCTAAGTCTTATCATTATTTTGAAAGGCAAAAGGTTAAGGCTGAAGAACTCAAGAAGAAGGATCTTAAAGGAAAGAAGCCAGCTGAAGACACTGAAGCTATTATACAAGCAAGGATTCAGTCTGGTAAAGGCATTGTAATCAAGGAGCCTAATCAGCCCTAGAATAGATTGATTAGATTTTAGAACTTTGTAATCTATAGTTTTAAAATCTATGTAATCTGTTGTTCAGAAACTTTTTGTAGTTAAAATAAAACATTGATTCATGTTCTCTATATGTTATCATATTTTGTGATGATATATTATGCTGGTTTTGTTTATATATTAACATGTCTGAATAATTCTCTTATACATCATAATCTTTGTTTTATTATAAGTGATGTATATGATTGACTAAGGTTTATGACTTCTCCAAATAGGGGGAGATTGTTGGATACATTGGAATATGTGTACCAGATTTGGAGAAGCCTCACCTAACTCAATGATATTCATCAAGGTGTATTTGATGTGGTGTTGAGTTTCCATGTGCAGGTTAAGGAAATGAAAGAAAATTTTCTAAGTACACGTGTCGACACTTGAGAAGCATTATGTAGACACATGGGAAAGGCTGTGTCGACACCAACAGCCAGTTTGTGTCGACACACAAAACTTGTGTCGACACACAGAGATTCTGTCGACAAAGACTGTGTCGACACTAGGAGCTAGTTTGTGTCAACACACAGAACTTGTGTTGACACATAGAGATTCTGCCGACAAAGACTGTGTCGGCACCAGGAGCCAGTTTGTGTCGACACACAAAACTTGTGTCGACACACAGAGGTTCAGTCGACAACAACTGTGTCGACACACAGGACTTGTGTTGACACACAGAAAGCTCAGTCAACAACAACTGTGTCGACACACACCAGAATTTTTGTTGAAGTCAACTATGTCAAGATAAGAAGTGATTGTGTCAACACACAGGACTTGTGTCGATACATTCTGTAGAAACTATGTCAAGAAGATAGAGAAGTGCTTTGTCGACATTTTGCAAGCTGTGTCGACATCACCAAGGATTGTGTCGACACATGAACTATTTGTGTAGACACATTTGCAGAATTGTCTCGACACTTTGCTACTGAGTCAAAGTATTATGAAGTTTCTAAAGACTTGATAGCTGTCATAACTGACAATGATGCTGTATCTGTCAGAGCTGTCAGAAGGCCGTTAGAAACCGGATCAGCCGATAACCTCAGATGGTGCCTATATAAAGACATGTTCTATCATCAGATAGAGGAAGCAAAGGAGTAAAAAGCCAACAACAAGGAGAGAAGTCTTCATCCAGAAATGGACAAGTCATCCAGAGAGGGCAGATCCTGAACAGCCTGCAAGAAGAAATCAGAACCACATCTGATTAGAAGAAGATGGATTGAGGATCATCTCCAACTTCAAGAAGATCAACCTTACTTTGTTCAGATTCAAGATGCTTTGAAGAAGCTAAGAACAGGTTGATTCTAGAGTGATCAGATCTATCAAGAACTGATCAAGAAGCCTTCACCCTTTCTCTCTCTATCTGGGTGAAGGAATTATTCTTTGTATCATCATTTTTTCTTTTTTGTAGGATCTTTTATAGATCTGAGTTGTAAGCATAAATTTATAAAGGCTGAGGTAGGGCTGAGTGCCTGAGGTAGGGGATTCATTTCTTTGAGGTGTAGGCCTGGAAAGATGCTGAGGTAGGGCTTAATTGCCTGGGTTGTAGGAGTTTGGACTCACTCTGAGGTAGGATTCTTTGAAAGAATCTGAGCTGTCAGACTTGCTGATGTCTGAGTGGTAGGAACCATTCAAGGTTCTGAGTTGTAAGATCTGAGGATCTGAGAAGGAAGAAGGAAGTTAGGCCGAATCAAGTACACTGCTAGATAGGCGAAGGGGGAAAGTGGATGTACCCATCACTTGGGGAACCACTTTAAAATTATGTGTCTTTTATGTTGTTGTGTTGTTTAATCTATGTCGTGAACTGTACTGTGTTAGTTGCTGAATAATCTGTGATCATAGTAAAAAGATTATCTGCCTTAAGGAAAAAGACTTGAACCTATTCACCCCCCCCCCCCTCTAGGTGTTTAGGTCATCTTGAAACCAATTCTTTCAGAGTGCGTTGAGTGCACTCGATGCCACTCGACGATTCGTCGAGTGAAGGAAATACATTCGATGATTTTTTACTTAGAAGTGCTGAACTTATATAAGGCATCGAGTGATCACGACGAATCTCGACGATTTGTCCAGTGAGTATGCTATACACGACGAATTTCACATGCCATATTTTTGGCCCACTGTTTCTGATTTCTATATATCGTCTGAACCAGAACTTCGGGATTGGCGACTACTGAATTATTTGGACCGGTCTGTTCGAAAAGACTTAATTTGAATAATAATGAGCAGTCCATGATCAGGCCGAGACGTGGCAAAGTAGTTAACCTTAATTTATCATTATAAAAGGTGACTTACCGAAACCCCTAGTCATCACTTCGCCATTTTTGCTGAGCCATTACTGTACAGCCCTGACTGAAGCGGAAAGAATAACAAGAGTTGACAAGATCCATGGCCAGAACTGACAGAAATGAGGTGTGCTTCCTACCCTCTCCCTTGCTGCTAGAACTTTAGTTATTTCTAGGAGAGATGTTGACTCAAAAGAGTTTAACTTGTGCGATGAAGATCTCCTAGGTAGAGACCATGCTAGGGCTTGTGACCTAGAGATGTGATGTCTTCAACCTCTCCTCACTTCTTTGTGATGATGGTGGACTTGGTTTCGTGAAGAGAAATGGTCTATTGAGGGTAAATAAGGGAGGAGGAAGTTCTGTATATAACTTTGAACAAATTTATAAAGGAAGAATATGAACCGATGTCATTCATCTTGCTTTAAGATGCGTGCAAAAATTATATTTTATATGTGCAGTGAACTTCAAGGCCATTTTCGGGTATGCTATAGTCAGATCTGGGTATTCGACTAAACACAAAAGTCATAGCTCTTGAAAAGAACTTTCCATCGGATGGTTACACGTTTTTATACGAGTTTTGTAGTCTCAGGAATGTCCAGTTGAAGTTGCTATACAGTCAAGTCTTAAGTACACGTTGTTCTCGGTTTGTGTAGAACCACGTTGATTTTGGGTAGAGAAATTGTAGCAAAATAATTTTGAGGTTTGGTAAACTTAGGCTTATGTGATCGTGATAAACAAATGGTTTGGGAAAACATGATTGTGCATGATTATAATCAGGAGAATGGAACAGGTTTTGGAAGGGGATGTGATGCTCGATAATTGAATGAGTAACCCATAACTATGTATTCATGTTTAATGAAATTGTGAAATATCATTATGCTGATGTGATTACCATAATGGAAGCATACTTATTTGTGAATGTTTGATACCTAAGAAGGAATTGGAAGTGGTTAATGCATGGCCATGAGATGTGATAAATAATGGAAGGTATAAAGTGGTCCACTTCTTAGAGTTGTACCTCCCTTCGGGTAGCAGTGTGAGATTGTTATGTTGTGTAAGGTGGCTTGCCACCTGTGTAAACGATAAACCCTTTTGTGGTATGGAAATGCGGAAGGGTTGGAAGTGTGTGTGTGCTTGTCGCACTGGAACGATGTGTTGATAAGGGACTCGATGTGGAGCCCTTGCGTGTTGTTGAGAACAGGATGTGAATAATTATAAGGGACTCAGTGTGGAGCCCTTAGATGTGAAATTGCATGCAGTGTGAGTTGACACACTGTGTCATAATCCTGGGTTAAGGATAGTGTGGAAGGTCTACGGGATCGCCTGTCATCACACCGATGGGAGTTGATAGATAGACTTTCATAATGGGGCATTGGTCCTCGTTGCTCATTACCGAGGCTCCTTCTATGCTAGTGGATGGTTGGGCTTTGGTCCTTTGGTGTTACGTCCCCTTAGGCTCCTTCCATGCCACAATGATAGGCTAGTGTAAGGACTTGTTTTGGTGTACATATACCATAGAACCCTCTGAGCCGTAGTACGCATGTGAGCTCTATTGTTATGTTCTTAGCGTTGAGACGTACGGAGGCCTAGACCAGGTAGTGTGGATGCCATCCTTATAGTGGAGATGTCCTCTCTACTGTCACTGTTTGGCCACGATGGATGGCACCTGAGAGGTTAGCTACTTGCTCAAAAAGTGGGAGCTACAAGTCTGTGTCTACATAGCAATTGCATGTTCGTGAGCATGGGTGAGTCATTGCATTGCATTCATAACATTGCATTACATTACATACACAAGAACCTTATCATATAAGTTTGTATGGGCACTCTTATACAATGAGTTACTTTACTATTGAGCCGATCCTTATCATATAAGTTTGTATGATCTCTCTTATATGATGAGTTACTTTACAGCTAAGACGATCCTTAACTTATATGTTTGTATGAGCATTAAGATAAGTTGAGTTACTTCCTGTTTTATATTCATACTTGTATACTACTGTTGATGGTAGAACTGCTAGAGTAGATTGATATACATAATTGTTGTAGTTACTTTGATATACTCTAATATTGATTAGTCTTATACCACCTGCTTGTACTACTGTTTACATACTTATATTATACCCTTGTCCTTTTCTCCGCCCGACGCCTAAGAGTCGCAGGGGGAGCGGATATGTTAGACACGTAGTCTTTATGACTAATAGTGGCTATGTCTTCCTTTCTAGGAGCAAACCCCGCAGACAGAGCAACAATAGGTTATGCAGGAGGGCAGTCAGGGTAGGACGACATGGCCTGAAGTGATGGTACCATCGCTGCCATCAATGATTGATGTGAGTTTTTGAGAGACTCATCTTGTAGTCGTTTGTCATTATGTACTCTGAAATTATGCAAGTCTTGGTTGCTTTTTTTATTTGATGTACTTGTTTTTGGACTATTATACTAGTGTGTAATTTTTACTTCTGTTTTATATTCTTTAAGTTGGATTGGCAAAAATGATATTGATCTTAGCCAGCAGGATAGGCATTTTATAAAATGGTCTACGATCACCCAAATGATATTATTCCCATGCTGTGATCTCGGCAATCATGCACGCAATCCAATGGTATGTATTCAAACTTTCATTCTGGAATCAGCAATAACTTAAGAAATCCCGCCAGTTTCTGACATTCGTCCTTCATTTGCGCGCAAGTATGACACTTTGCCATGTTGTATGCTATGTCTTTCTTCATACCCGACCACCAGAATAATGTCTTCATATCCTAGTACATCTTCGTGCTACTTGGGTGGATTAAGTATTTGGTACTATGAGCCTCATACTTCAGCTCATCCTGTAAAGTTCCAGCTTTTGGGATGCACAAATGATCAACCTGTCATAAAAGACTATCTTCATGCAAGAATTCCTCATTAGACTCATCCCGGTCTCTGCCATATAGCGCTTCATGCTCTCATAAAGCTCCAACTCCTGTCGAATTCTATCCACAAGGTCACATTGCACCTCCGTCCAGTTTAAGCATGCATTCGTTGTTATGATTCTCTCGACGCAAGAGATTCCTAAGGCTTCCAAATCGCTGATTAGACGCTTATTGTGCATCAAAATCCAGTTGACCTACGTAGAAGCCCGCCCACTCAATGCGTCTGCAACGACATTTACCTTACTGGGAATGTAATGTATCTTGAAGGTGTAGTCCCCAAGGAACTCCATCCACCTCCACTATCACATGTTCAACTACTTTTGATCGATTAGACAATTTAGGATCTTATGGTCCGTAAAGATATCAATCTTCACACCACATAAGTAGTGCCTCCAAATCTTAAGAGCGAATATTGCAGTGGCTAGCTCCAAGTCGTGGACTGGATAATTCCTCTTATGCACTTTCAGTTGGCGAGAACCATAAGCTATCACCTTCCCATGCTAAAGTAGAATGCAGCCTAAGCCGCTCCTTAATGCATCACTATAGATTTCATACCCTTCTGCACCACATGGAAAGAACAAAATAAGCGTCGTGGTAAGAAGACTCTTCAATTCCTCAAAAGCTTGTGTGCATGCTTGAGACGAAACAAACTTCTGATCTTTCTATGTCAATGTAGTAAGGGGTAATGCAATTCGCGAGAAGTTCTTTACAAAGCATCTGTAATAGCTGGTAAGCCCCAGAATACTCCGAATTTCGCCACCATAGACAACACAGGACACTCTTGTATCGCAACTATCTTCACTAAATCCACATCAACTCCCTCTCCACTAACCACATGACCGAGGAATGCTACATATGATAGCCAAAATTCACACTTCAAGAACTTGGCATAAAATTGACTCCTACTTACGGTCTTCAGGATTGTGCATAAGTGATATAAATAATCTTTCTTCAACTGAGAGTAGACCAGGATATCATCAATGAAGACTATCATGAATTGATCCAAATACTCCATAAACATTTTGTTCATCAAGTACTTTAGTACAGAAGGCGCATTCATTAGGCCAAATGGCATAACCGTGAAATCGTAATGCCCGTAACGCGTACTGTACGCCTTTGGGGAATGTCACTTTCCCTGATTCTCAACTGATAATAGCCGAACTTCAAATCCAACATTGAGTACACAATAAAACCTACTAGCTGATCAAACAGATCATCGATTCTTGGAATCAGATACGTATTCTTCTCCATCAACTTGTTCAACTCTCGGTAATCTATACACAATCACAAGCTTCCATCCTTTTTCTTCACAAAAAGGACTGGTGTGTTGGATCTCGTGGCCAACCTTAGAGGGGGGTGAATAAGGTTTCGAGCGTTATTTTAAATTAAAATAATTTGTCCAAAAAAACTAGTTCTTGAAGCTACTGCGGGGTGTTAGGTTGCTAACGTGCGGCGGTAGGTCACAAACTTTGTTTTCCTAGCCAAAATTCCCTTTGGAGTAATACACTGACTTTAGAGATTCACCAGATAACACCCAGAATAATATTCACAAAATAAAAGCACAAATAACTTTATTACAAGATTAAATCAAAGCATGTTCATAACAGTTACAAAATCTTGATCTCCATGACGCCGGAGATCGGAGGCGAAATGAGATCTCTTTTGGTTTTCTATATCGACCCAATACCCAGACCAGTTGGCTCTCTCCCTTTCCCTCCAAGAAAGGTCTTCGAGCAGCTCTTCACCTCCACGTAAGGAAGGGTCTTAGAGCCACGCTAGATCACCCGATCTAGACGTCCCTATCCCCAGAATAATTTTCCACGGAATCCTCCTCGGATTTCGACGACCCTCCAAGTAAATTTCTCACAAAAACCTACCCGTATTTTGAAGACCATCCCGTCGATTTCCTTCACACAAACAAATAGATAAAAAGAGTCTAAAGTAAAATACAATAAAAAGAGAAAAACTCACCTCTAAATAGAACCTTTAATATTGATGATGATTGGCTTGCTAAGGTTCGGTCTTTGTGTCTTGAGAGTCTTCCTCTTTGATGTTCTTAAGATCTGTGGAGGTGTCTGCTTGATGAGAGTTTTTGTAGTGAAGATCCTTCATGTGAATATTAGGATGAAGGCCTCTTGATCATCGTGTTGGTGGCCTTCGATCCTTGTGCTTGTGTTCCTTTTGATCTCCTCTGAAGTATTCTCCTCCTCAATAAGTTGGGATGACTCCTCCCATCCCTTTAGACGGCTAGGGAAAACTCTCCTTTTGAATTTCGTGAAAAACCGTCGCCCGAAACTCAAGTTCGGGTTATTTTAAATAGAGAGAGCTGTGCAGGAAGCTACCGTGGGGCGGTAACTAGTTATAGCGCGGCGGTAACTTCCTGAGAACAAAATCTCTCCTTTTTCTTTGTGTTCTTGAAACCGAACAACTCCTCGTAGTCGTCGTAGCCCATGGATCGCTAGAGTTCTTTGTGCGCTTGCAACCGATTGACTCTCTGGAGTCATTGTCGTTCTTGGCTCGCCGGATTTCTTCGTGTGCGAAAGGGAGGGAGATGGTTTTCTTGTCCTTTGATGGAGATGGAGGAACGGACCACAGAGAGGCGGCCTAACCCAAGGAATGATTGAACTCTGTATCTTTTTGTCTTGATGTGTAGGCACAGAAATTAAGGTGGCCTTTTATACGTCTTCATTTAAAATATACTACCACCGGTGGTAAGACTAGCGCCCGACGGTAGGTTCGCGCGCTTATTGTGCCAGCTGTTGTCCAAATATGGAATACCATTTAAAATGAATATTTGTCATTTAATCATTACTAGCGCGTCGATATTCATCGAGCGGCTATCATGACATGGTAAGTTGTACAGCCTGGCGGTAGGTCAGTAGATCGATGAATCCGGCTCGATGATCATCGAGCGGATTGCGCGGCGCGGTAAGTGGCAGCCCTGGCGGTAACATTCACTCAATGGCACTATCCCAATGCACTCAACGCTTTTCTTCTCAATGCTCTCAACGCAGCGTTGAGTGTGCTAGCGTGGCGCGGTAACAACTAGCACTGTCTGATAGCTTCCTGAGCGCCATGTCGATTTAACTCATTGGAATAGCGCGGGCATTAGTACTAGCGCTTTCTGATAGCTTCCCGAGCGTCATGTCCATTTAATTCATGCTACCACCCAACGGTAACTACTATCGCCCGACGTTATCTCCAGAAGAGATTTTCTTTGCTTGCACCTGTCAACCTGCACACTCTATCAACACAAGACGTGTTCAAATACAACCTGGGAGTTGATATTCTCAAACACAAGGAATGTGAAACATTGGTTGCAACAAACTCATAATTTTGATAATATCAAATCCCGTACATGAGAAATAACAATGAGATGAGTGCATATATTGAATAAGAGTTATAAGCTAACATTAGGTTGCAGGTTCTCTATATAGCTCCTCCTATCTACTTGTTCGACCTGATCCCCCTATCTATGTGCACACATTGTTAACATGCTCCGCCTACATGTGACCTATCCTAACCTGTGACTCATACTCATGAGCATACTCATGAACAATTTATTCTCCCCCTTTGATAATATCAAAAGGGCGGGCAAGGCTAACCAGACATGCAGGAAGAAAAATAGTAGATATGGTGAGGGTTTAGACAAATAGCAGATCGTGCACACACAAAGGTAAAGATAAACATAACATGCATAGAGGTGACTCAACAAAAATACATATCAGAGAATTTCAAGCACGAGTCACAAACTGGAGCAAGGAACACAAAGAAGAGATTTTTTTTTTTGAGAAAGCATGAATTGGAAATTACAGACTAAACTAAGCATATAGCGAGTACGGATACAATGTTATAAGAGTTAGGAAGTAATCACGTGACACAAACATTGAAAAATGTCATGAGTTTAAATCGTGTGCTAGTACGTATTTTGCGAAAGATAAGGATACTGTAGTTGCAATCCAATTCTTATGCATGAAAGTCTTAGACAAGGCAATGATATGTTTATGTGTAGCATCGAAAGCGAGATAACACCAAGGAAAAAAGTAGCATATTGTCCATCAGAATCTCGATCGGCTAGAACCTAACACACGAGAAATAAGATGAATAATCACCTCACACGTCATTCAATGTCATACATGAGCAAGAACTAGGTGCACTAATCTAAAGATATAGTCGATGTACAAGATCGAAGTGACTCTTTAACCAAGCTGCTTATTCTCGCAATGATCATGAAGACTTATTAGGAGGAGTGAGAAGTGCTTGTGGGTACCGTGACAAGAGATGTGATAGAAAGCATATTTATATTTTGTTAGCGTAGAGCTATCACTTTTGTTATCATTTTTTATTCACTGAGCCCCGAGTCAATCGAAATCTATCCAACTAGATAGATACACTTTAACTTGTATAAATACAACTTTTGTACTAGAGTTTTTGCCAAAGTTTCACACCTAATATAATCACAAATATATCGTGACATTGATTATTCAACGTATTTTTAGCATGTTAGAATATGGTGTCACGAGTTATATCATGTACACATAGCTTTTTTTTTCCTTGAGTGCACCAGCAAGGGATGTGTGTACCATGTGAGTCATTCCCTTATCTAAATCCTCACACATACCTAGAGGCAAAGTTAACAAACACGACATCGTCATGTCGTACTCAATAACTAAGCACCTATAGATTCAACCCACAATGACAGGATGAGAGTTCCATGATTTTGTCACTATTGGATGAAATTTATATTGATTTTGATTTTATCCCAGGTTTTATTTGGCCGACCCTTTCTCTGATTATTTGCCCACATTAGTTGACTATTTAGGACGTGGTACTGGTAGTCCTAGTATGAGTTTTTGTGTGACGCCCACTTTATTAGTTCCTACATTGGCGTTGTCTCAGCGTATAGATATTATTAGGTTGAGCGCTTTAGTATTTGGTCTTTTCATGGAACATAGTAGATCTAACTACGCGTCCCTTTGACGGTTCATTTTTTTGCATGTCCATTTACGGTTCCGTCCTTGACTACAACTGATTTTGATTTTTTGGCAATTGTGTCTCTGGATGTGATGTCCCCTATACATACTTATATACCACACCCGGTCGTATGCATTTACCCACCGCCTTTCATTTCCACATGTTAGTGACTATAAGAAAGCCCATTGAGTTGTATCGCACACGCATCCTTTCACATCCGGGAGCATCCAACTCCATTATTTATGACGAGCAGTTCTCCTTGGCATATCTTCATGCCAAGAGTCAAAATATTAAATATAAAATTAAAACTGCGTGTTTGGAGTCCATTAACATCATCTTTGATTATAAGACTCCCGTTCCACCAGACTTAACACCCTTATCCTCCGTAGTTGGGTTAAGTCATGTAGCACATGGGTTCACTCCTCACAGTAGTAAGATACTTAGGAGCACTTTTAAAAAATTACTCAATCAAGTTGCATCTTATTACTTTCATGCTAGTTTATCACTGAATGAGATCTTGCACAGATATAAAGCACCAGTGCCATTTGACTTGATTTCGTTACCGCCATATTATAGGTCAAGTCAATTCGCACGGGATTTTGCCTCTCATGCTCATAGTTTATATAAGCACATTAGTGAAGCGCAAACCACACAATATACATCTCTTCTCAATTTTATGCTAACTTACATAAAAGAGCATCTCACTTTAAGGTTGACGATTTAGTTTTGGTGCATCTCGTCCTTGAACGGATGCCTTCGGGAACTATAGAAAAGTTGGCGAATCGGCGAGCTGGACCTTTTCGGATATTAAAGAAATTAGGAGAAAACACATATCTTTTGAAGTTACCCACTGATAGGGGTATTTCCCCTGTTTTTAATGTTTATGATTTAACGTCATATGTTTCTCCACCACTTGAATTATCTGCCTGCCTGTTTAGTTCTACTGCATTTTCTAATGGGTTGGGGGTGAGCTTGTTTCTGGATCGCTCTCTCCATCGGTCTCCAATGGAGGTACGTTGATTGTTGATGAAGAAACTTTTTCTCCTTTATTGCCTAATACTTTTCCAAGGTTCCCCAGGACCACCTTTTTGCATGACAGGATACTCCATAATGTAGTGCTCTCCTCTCCAAGTGGTGATGTTTGCCGCAACTTGATTCGATGGCGTGATCATCCGACCTCCGATGACTCTTGGCTTCTTGAATTGGAGGTGGCTCTTTTGGATGATGCTCTCCTGCGCCGGTACTTTTAGACAAACTCATCAGTGATGAGTACCTTTGAGCGGGGAGGATTGATGGCAACGATGCTGATGCGGCCGTTGATCCCCGTCATAGAGAGTTCGTGGATTGTTACGATCGTTGCCGCAAGCTCGAAGATGAAATTCTACTAAGACGTTTCTTCACCAACGCCACCGCCATTAAATAAAATATATAATTATAAATTAAATAATTATATATTTTATATTCTATAATTATTATTTTTGTAATTTTATTTTAATTTTTTATTTCATTTCATGTATGATGGGGGCCTATAACCATCAAGAGTGTTTAATTTCATGCATTTAATTTTTGTATTGTTTTTATTTCATGATGGGTGCATATAACCATCATAGTTTCATTTTTGAATTTTAAATGGAGGAGATGGAGTGGTGTAGGCTATATATAGCTGTGGTTATGAAAGATTTGATAAAGAATGAATGAAAAGAATTTTGAAAACCCTAAATTCATTTCCCCCTATTCCCCCTCTCTCCCTCTTCTAGCTTTCGGCTAGACCTCTTCCCCTCTCTTTGGCCGCTGGCCAAAAACTCCTCCCTCTCTCTATTCAACCCCCCTCTGCTCCTCCTCCTCATCCTCCTCCTTTCCAAAGATTCCGGCCAAAATCCCTCGCTCCCCACTCCAAGCCGCCGCCCCCCTTCATCCCCTCTCTCAAGTGCTCGGACACCCCTACTAACCACCACCTTTCTTTCCTTCTCCATCCTCTCGATTTTCCTCCACAACTTGCAAAAAACTGCCCAGCCCACCGTCTCTCTCAAAACCCGACCACCCCTCCTAAATTTTCTAGCTGCCACCTTTTCTCTCTCCAACAAACAATCCACCCGGCCACCTCCAACACCCCAAACACGACCACCAGCAACCCTACCACAATCGACCAAGCCCTCAATATTTTGGGTTGAATTCGGCCAAGGAATAGGAGATCCTTCCTAATGAATCCAACTCAAGGCGTGAAGTGAAGAATGCGAACGAGTTTTCTCTCCATCTGGCGTGACTCCGGCGGAGCCGTTGAAGAACGATCCAGAGAATAGTGAGTCGGAATCATCCATTCTGTTTGGGTAACGAAACCTTACTACTTGTGTGTTTTTCCCTCTAGAGTAATTTTTGTGGTGGAATATTTTGTCGTTGAATCTTGATAGCATTAATTTTATCGTGGTTTCTTCGATTGATTTTGTTGTTCATCCTTATTTTATTTAAGTTCGAGAGGTTTGGCGACCCATCGTTTTCTTTTTTGTTGGGAAAGATCTACCGTTTCTGAATCGCAAATTTTGGTAGATCTCTTTTGGTACAACCTTCGCTCGAACGGACCGGTTGGGTCCTTTTAGCCGGAAAGAATATTGGCCTATAGCCTTTTATTCGATCCTAATTGGTTTTGCTACCCATACATTAGCATTTAATTGATATAATTGCTTAGCATGTGTGCTGCGTGAAATTTGTGCGAGTGTAAAATTCAATCATAGAGAGACAATCGTGCTTAGTCTATAAATTTTACGGTGTCAACGTGTGGTCCTACATCAGTGAGACGCTCCCATGTGAAATAGCGCTCCCGCTGGATGGTTACGGATTAGGACAAATCCTAACATACACACCAAAACATCAAACAAAAGTACGCAAGGTATATACAATATGTAAAATACACCAGCTGTATAAAGCTCATACCTGTCATCATGCCACTTTGCTTAATAGCCTCCTGCTGGCCAAGACTATAGACTCTGGGTTGCACCGGCATATGGTGAGATGCAAACGATTCTGCTGCTTCCACTTCTCAGCATATGATGCTCCAGCCTTTCTATCCGACTTTACGGGATGACTCCAACAGTCTCGAGCATAATGTCACACTTTGTCGCATTGTAACATGCATGAGGACCTTGTCCCATGGTAGCTCTAGAACCATTAGAAGGAGCTGGTCCAAACGGCCTAGCCTTCTTATTCCACTTGCCGTGAAAACCAGCCTTTGAAGAGCTCGACACCTTGAACTCTTTTTTTCCCACGGAGTATTCCTTCTTCCTCTAGTCCCTCATCACATCATGCTCAAGGGATCATGCAGTACTGACCAAGATAAGAAACCATTACATCATTAGGCCTGATAGAAGCAACCGCAAATCATCCTGCAGTCCTTCATAGAACTGATTGGTCTTTCTTTCCTCATTCGCCAAAGATGATCCAACATACCTTCCAACTCTAGTGAACTCATGTAGGTACTTATCGACCTGAAAGTGCAGCTAGATCTGATATACTCTAGAGGGGGGTGAATAGAGTATATGGTGCTTGAAAACTTTTTACAACAATTGTTGTAATCTGAGTGAACAGGGAAGCAATTATTAAATCTAATCACACAATAACCTACAATATAAATTAATCACAGATCTAAACTAATCACAAAACAATCACAGCCAGAAACAAAAATAAAGATAAGCAAGCCAGAAGACACAAGGAATAATAGTGGTTCCCCTAAACTTGGGTACATCCTCTCTTCTACCACCCTAGGTAGGAATCCACTGCAGGATGAGTTGATCAGGTGTCCTGGGCACCAATGAGCTTTTGATAAGGTGCTCAAAAACCAAATCAGATTTTTGATCAGGTGTCTTGCCACCAATGAGCTTTTGACAAGGTGCTCAAAAACCAAGCACAAACTTTTGAAGGGAGTTTGAGAAACCCTTTACAGAGATGGGGATGAGAGAGTTATGGAAGTCTTCTCTTTCTCAAAGCAGCTGAGAAGACTATGTGGATTTGATGGTGTCAAAGCTCCCCTTGAGTCCTTGAGATGTTCAGGAAATGAAGTTTTGTTGTAGGGTGATAGGCCTTCAGAAGTTGATCTCCAGCAAATGGTGATTTCAGCAACAGCTGAAATGTTAGGTGTCTGGAGTCTTTGAAAGATGTTGGCCTTGAACACTGAGACAAGAGAGATCAGAAGATTTTAGAAAGTTTGATCTCCTTGGATGTGTGTTATTGAGAGAATTCTTTGAGACAGAGAATATTTTATTCTTGTTCTTCTTGTCTGTGTTCTGAGAATAATTGATAGAGAGAGTCAAAAAACTTGTCTTTTATTCTCTGGTACTGAATAAAAAATCATCCTCTATCAAGAATAGCCGTTGGCCTGTCATTAATTGCATCCTTAATTACAAAATGTCTTCTAGAGGAAAGTCCAAAGAAACATTCCTTGATAATCCCTTGAAACTTGGTCCAGAAATAAATGAAAATGGCTAGAAAATCTTCTGAATTAATTACTGAATAACTCCTTAACTGTCCTGAATTTGAATCTTGAAAAATCCTTTAAGTCATCAGAAAACGTCGAACTGAGCTCTGCTATCGTCGAACTGAGCTCAGCGATATGGACTTATACAGCAACAGAAAAACGTCGATCTGAGCTCAAAGATCGTCGAACTGAGCTCAGAGATAGAGATCCAATACTGAGTCAAGATCGTCGAACTGAGCTCGCAGATCGTCGAATGGAGTTCGGCGATTTGTTAAAGGTGAGCTCAGCGATCGTCGAATGGAGTTCGACGATCTGTCGAAGTTGAGCTAGACGATCGTCGATTGGAGTTCGACGAATCGTCGTGCTGAGCTCGATGATATGACTTAGTCTCAAACTGAAAAATTCTTGGTCTTGAGGGCAGCTTTCAAACCTAGACTTCTAACCCTTAGACTCAATTCTAATTGACCTTTAGATCTATACAGGAGGTCAAAAACAGATTTCCTAGAGACATAGTGATCCTGACCCAAATTAGTAATAGGGTGTTCCAACACGACCGAATGGTCACCTTGAATCAATCTTAGAAACTAGTTTTCCAACGTAATCCGTTTCGCTGAAGGGACATATCGCGCCAGGAATAGCCTTGAGAACTCATCCATTGAGACATCATAAGTCATCTCCCTGAAAACTGATGAGCTTGAGTGTCTTTTGAAAGATATGGTACCTAAACACCTAGAGGGGGGGTGAATAGGTGACCTAAACCTTTTTAAAACTTTGTTGGCAGCACAACAGTTATTTCACAGATTACTACAGCTAACAGCAATTACAGAAATCAAACAGTCAATCCACAGCACAGCACAGCAGACACACTAATTTATAGTGGTTCCCCAATCTTTGGGTACATCCACTTTCCCCCTTCGCCTATCTAGCAGTGTACTAGATTCGGCCAAACTTCTCCACTATCTCAGAACCAACAAGGTTCCTAACCTCAGGGCCAAAGCCTTACACTCAGCCACAAAGGCCTACACTCAGCCACCCAGGCCTACACTCAGCCAATTAAGGCCTACACTCAGAGTTCTTCAACTCCTACACTCAGGCAATCAAGCCCTACCCTCAGCCTTTATAATATAGGCTTACAATTCTCTTAGATCCAATGGATCCTACAAGTTAAAATAGAAATACAATTGCTAACTCTACAACTCAGAAAATAGAGAGGAGTTGAGAGTTTCTTGAAGAGTTCTTGGAAGAACTCAGTTAGATCCAAACTGACTTAGCTTTTCAAAGCTTCTTGAGTTAGAACTGAATTAGTCTGAATCCTCTGCAGTTGATCCTTGACCTCTGCTTCTTGAGATCCAGAAGATTCTGAATCCTTCTTCTCAGCCTTAGTTCCAAAGACTGAATTCTTGATTGGAGCTCTCTCTCTCCAACTTCTTAGATCTGCAGTTGGACTGACAGATCTTCTTGTGTTGATCCTCTGTATATGACTTTTCTGATTTCTTGAAGAATCTGATCAACCACTTTAAGTATTCTTCACAACTACTTGTAACCAACAACAATCAATCACACACACTTTTTTCTGTAAACAATGGGTGCCTATTTATAGGCTTCCTTCATGGTAACCGGCTGATCGGTTCATAACGGATTCTGACAGTTTCTCTGACAGTTGCAGTAGACCGGCTGGATCGGCAGCTGTCATGTCAACCAGTCACTTCTTGAAATTCTCTAACTATCAGATAGTGTCGAGACTTTCTGTTCTTAAGTGTCGACACTTATAGACTAGTGTCGACACATGTTGTGTAAGTGTCGACACAAGTCTACAAGGTGTCGACACAATTCCTTGTATGTCTCGACATAGATTCTTCTGCATGTGTCGACACTGAAATTGAGTGTCGACACAAGTCTTGTTCTTCATTCTTTAACTGTATTCTTCTAAGTGTCGACACAAATTCTTTGTGTCGACACATCTTCATGTGTGAAACTGTCAAGTGTCGACACTGCTTCTTGGTGTCGACACAAGTCTTCACTTTGTTTCTTCAGCTGAGTGTCGACACATTCCTTTAGTGTCGACACTTATACTTAGAATATTTTGTAACTTTTCTGTTCTTTGCTAAGTGTCGACACAGCTCCTTGTGTCGACACTTTCTTCAAGTGTAGAGTCTTCAACTAAGTGTCGACACATTATGCTGAGTGTCGACACTTTCTTCAAGTGTTGACTCTCCTGGTTGTGTGTCGACACATTGTGCTGAGTGTCGTCACTTTCTTCAAATACTGACTCTTCAGCATAGCGTTGACACATTGTGTTTGAGTGTCGACACTTGTACTTAGATTCTGCAGACTTTTGCTGAGTGTCGACACAGCTCCAAGTGTCGACACTTTCTGGTGTAGACTCAGCTCTTCTAGGTGTCGACACTTCTGCTAAGTGTCGACACTGCTTTTCTGCATACTTCTTCACTGAGTGTCGACACAGCTCCAAGTGTCGACACTTTCTGTCTGGTGTCGACTCTTCATCCCAGGTGTCGACACAATGACTACCAAGTAGTGTCGACACTGCTTGTCTGGGTGTCGACACAAGCTTTCTCAAGTGTCGACACTTTCCCTCTGGGTGTCGACACATGGACTTAGAAACTTTTAGCTTCAGTCTAGTGAATACCTAACCTGCACAAGTAACTCAAACACACATCAAATACATTATGATGTATATCATTGAGTTAGGTGAGTCTTCTTCAAATCAGGTACATTTGACCAATGTACCCAACATCTTTGAATTCAAGGGTAGTTAATCACCTAGGGGGGTTAATAAGTTATTCAGGTCTTTTTTTTCTTTTGGCCTTTAACTGATTTAGGCTCTGTTGTGATTGATTAATTCTACTTTCAAGACATTCACACACAACACACCAAAGTTTTATAGTGGTTCCCCAATGTATGTGTACATCCACTGTACTTCCCGCCTTTCTAACAGTATGTTAGACAAGGCACTTCTCCAATAACTCAACTCCTTAGAGCTTACAACATTATCCTGCAGGACCACTCAGTATCCTCCAAGACTTACAACTTGGGTACAGAACCCTACCACTCAAATTCAAGAATGGATCCTACCATTCAGATCTATACAAGATCCTACACTCAGCCTTTATAACTTAGGCTTACAATACAGATCTCACCAGATCTAACCCTCTGCCTTTATAATCTAGGATTACAACTCAGATCTTTAAAAGATCCTAAAAAAATGAAGTAATTGTTGATGTAGATTAGACTCCAGAGATTTATTCTCTGAGTCACAGCTCTTGAACTGGGAGAATCTCGGCCCAATTTTCTTCACAGTCACAAAGATGTTCTTCAAGAATCTGATGCTGTGCTGGAATTTACTCAGAAACAAGTTTCTGATTGTGCTGATGAAGGGAGGAAGATCAAGAAGGATTGTATTCAATCAGCTAACCTATTTTGATAGAAATTAGATTGCTCTACCTCTCCTTTTATCCTGAAAAAACCCTGAACAGATATCTTCTTCACTGATCCTTAGATTAATCTTCAGATTTGGCCCTACTTGGATCGAGAAGTCAATACAGCTAGGTCTAGCCTTGGCTATTTCTTCTCCCTCAGAAATATGCCTGATCGTGATGTAGCAGATGTTGATTGTAACATCTAACTCAGAGAACCTTCAGATTCGTCGAAACGACCTTCTTGTCTCTGCAACAATGGCAGGAGGAAGAATACGAAGTCCCGTTCCTCTTTCGTGAAAATGAGCTGATTCCATCAAAAGTTCTAGATCTGAACTGATTTCATTGCCTTTTATAAACCCATCATCCAGTGACTCGATTGACATATGTTGTTATGTTAATGACATAAATAAATCTTCATTTCACAGAATAAGACTGGCGGCGACGTAGTGATGAATTGGAGCTCTTTCATAACCAATTGAATTTTATTGACTTTTGTTGACTTTGTTGACATCAACCATTTTGGACTTAGAAAATTTGACAACTACCCAGGCGTTGAGTGAACATGCTTTCTCAATGAATCTGTACTTAGATAATTTTCTGCTCTGCTAAGCGTTGAGTGAATATGCTTCACTCAACGCTTTGAACTTAGTCAACATTCTGCATCCTTCGGCAACTCTAGGTGTTGAGAGATTTTAGTGAACTGGCTTCACTCATCGCCTCTATACTTTGTCAAATCTCCTTTTATCTAAAGGCATTGAGTGAGATTTCCTCACTCGACGCTTTTTGCCTTTGCCGCTGAAATCTGGCGTTGAGAGCGTTGAGTAAACTAGCTTCACTCAACGCTTCTGGACTTAGCCGATTTTTTGTTTCCTCTTAGCTGTTTGTATTAGTTTGACTCAAAGCCTTTTCATCTTGGTGTTGAGTGAACAAGCTTCACTCAACGCTTCTGTACTTAGTCGAATTCTTTGACAGATTTTTGTGGCTTTAACTGAAGTAGCTTGATTCAGCACTTTTGGCTATATGGCATTGAGTGAGTTGTCTTCACTCGACTCCTGTGGACTTAGTTGCATTCTGCCTTACCAACCTTAAATATTTGACTGACTTCCTGCCTTCTCTCAGCACTGTTAACTGTATGGCATTGAGTGAACAGACTTCACTCAACACCTGTAGACTTAGTAAATTTTATTTCTCTAGCAACTGCCTTGTTATCTGGTGTAACATCCCTCAAATAACTAGACCCCTAGGAGTGGTTTTATCATGACTAGGTCATGACAAAACCCTAGGGAGCCCAAGAAGACCAAGTGGACTTGGGGATAAAGGTGATTGGGTGGAATGGACTGCAAATAGTAGATCCCTAAAGCCTAGTTTAGGATGACAATGAGGCTTCACCATGACTCTAAGATCCCACCACGATCTCACCAATCTATTGGAAGGTCTATTAGAGCCCTAAGGGTTCATTGGAGTCAACCCAGGGTGGCCAAGCTAATCTAGGACCACCCTAGGCCTAAAAAGGGCAAGGTGCCCTAACTAAGTGCAGTATGCCCCTAGTAAGCCCAACCAACCCTACCATGGTCTTCCTAGACCTAGTGTGAGGTCAATGGGTCACTAATGACCCATGGAGGGCAGTCAAAGTGGTTAAGTTGACCTAAGTCAACTCTAACCCTAAATGGGTCAAACTAACCTACATAGGGTCAACTGACCTTCCTTAGCCAAGTGGATCCCACTCATGTCCTCCTAACCCTAGCGTTACGTCAATGGGTCACCTAGGACCCATTGGGGTCAACTCTAGAGCCTGAGTTGACCCAAGTCGACCCTAGTCTTAAAATGGTCAAAGTGTCTTAACTAAGGGGCAAGTGACCTTCAGAGTGCAAAGTTTACGCTACCCAAGTACTTCTAGACCTTAGGGGAGGCCCATCGGTCACCAAGGACCCATTGGGGTCAACCCTAGTGGGAAATTTGACTAAAGTCAACTCTTGGGTCAAAGTGGTCAAACTAGCCTAAATGGCTAACGCAAGCCCAATCCAAGTGGGCTAGGCCAAGACAAGTGTGGCCCATTGCTCTAGGAGGTGGAGAGACACATTTTGGGCCCACCAATTTAAGAGTTTGGTGACTAGGAGAGAGAGAGAGGAAGTTACCAAATTTGGAGAAGAGAGAAAGTAAGAGCTTAATGGCCATCATGGCCATGGGGGCTCCATAACCGCCGCCCCCCCCCCCCCCCCCCTTTGATGTGGCTTTTACTCCTTGTAGGTAGAGGAAGAGTTTCCAGGAGGTGGTCCCAGTGAGGTGGCTGTGTCTCCTCAATTTGACTGAAACCGAAAACTAGGTTTATTGGCCTTTAGTGGTGTTTTGTTGAATTGGGGAGTTACAAGCCTCATCTCCCCAATTCCTTCTTTAAGAACCTTCACCAGGATCAGAGCAGTCGTTTCCCCTGATTACATCTCGATTCCCTTACTATTGGTGTAGAAGTTGTAGAGGAGCCAAAGCTCGGTGGCCGAAAATGGCAAGGAGGCACAATACCGGCTCTTAGTCCGCAATTCAGGTCCTCCCTTTCCCTTCTTCTGTGGGTAGATTGTAGGGCCAATTAGGGATGAAAATCGGGCTCAATTGAGCCCGATTGGGAAGGAAGATTTCTCGATTTTTCAATGAAAAATGAACATTTCGGGATCGTCGGAGACGGCCCCTCTGGCGGCTGTACCGCCGCCTGGCGATAGCCCCCACCTCTACGAAGGTGGTGGTGGTGGTGGCTGGCCAGGTGATGTAGGCTCACTCTTTCGAGCATTATGGGTGGCCAACGGAACTAACACGATGTTCTTCGATAACTCTCACGTCACACTCAAGCATTTAACGCAGCAATGACACAATTAAAATTATTACTAATTAAAGATTACAGGGGGGGGGGGGGTTCGCAAGGCCCCTAAAGATAATACCAAGGCGATATGCCGAGGTCCTCTCAAGCGAAAAGAACCCACACGGTTTGATCGAGCGTGTTGTACCAAAAGAGAAGCCACCGAAAAAAAAAGATTCGGGCAAGGGTGGTTCTCTCCCAACAAAATACAAATGAGGGTCGCCACGCCTCACGAACTTGAACGAAAGAAATAAACATGACAATAACTAAAATAAATTAGCCACGAAAATTCAAGCATTACACAAGCCACGCAATTTGCCAATGCCACAAGATCTATCTAAAGAAGAGAAACACATAACGGTGGAAATGTTCGTTACCCAAACGGATTTGAGAATTTGGTTCATGTACTAGAATCATTCTTCAACGGCTACGCCAGAGAATCGCCGGAGGGAGAGAAATTTGTCACCTTCTTCGTATCACGCTATATTTGGAAAGTTCCAGCGAAATCTTCTGAATATGGAAATAATATTTACCAATAAGGCGGGAGAGAGAAAGGTGGCAGGATATTGGAAATAATTAAGGAATGATATAATTTCAAAATATGATAGGTAGAGAATTTAGGGACGGGGATATATTTTGAATATGGTAAATAAGGTATGAATATGGTAGATGATCTTTATGGTTTTTAGGAAGGGGAATAGGGTGGGGTCGGATTTGGTGAGGAGGAGGAGGAGGAGGCCTCGGGTGAGAGGTGGGGTGGCCGTATTTGTGAAGGGTGGTGTTAGGTGGCGGCTTTGGAGGTTGGTGATGGAGGTGGCTCGGCTAGGATTTCTAGGAGGTAGCTCGGGTTGGTTGGGGGAGAGAGGTGGCCGGTTGTGTGAAGGAGGAAGGAGATGGTAGGGCTCGGGTAGAAAGGATGTAGGGAAGGGATGAAGGGAGAAGGGGAGGAGAAGGGAGGCCGAGAGATAGGGGAGGAGGAGGGTGGTCGGCGGCCAAAGAAGAAGAGGAATAGAGGGGGGGGGGGCGAAACTTGCCTTAGAGAAGGAGGAGGATTTCAATCTTGAAATTGGTTTTCTTTTCATTCATTCACTAGAGAAAAAACAAAGGAGTACATGCTTTTATATAGGCTTTACAATCAAGGAAAAAGGGCTACATGCAGCCCAACATGAAAATGAAATAAAAACAAACATACACCATTGTTTTATAACATAACCATGTTACAAATAATACATGAAATTAAACATGAAATGAAAATGATAATTTTGAAATAAAACAACAAATAAAATATATTATTACACAATTATTATTTATTAATATATATTATTAATAAATAATAACTGGGCTTGCGCTCCGGACGGCTATTGTGGTGACGCTAATAATTGGGCTTGCGCTCCGGATGGCTATTGTGGGGACGCTTCCAAGGGTCATCCGTAAGCATGTTGTCGCCGTCATCAAAGTGTTGCGGGCCGACGTCTCCATTCAAATCTACCGGGTCACCATCATCGTCAGAGGGAGGACGCTGCTTGGCCACATGTCATGGGAAGTCGGCTCCATCAATCCTCCCCCTCTTAAAAATACTCATCACTGATGAGTATACCTGTGTGTACTCGCCTGGAAGGTCATCGGCGGGGAAGAAGAACCTTCCTAACAAAAGGTGGTCTTGGAGGGACCTCTAATACGCGTTATCCAAAGAAAGAAAAAGAATTTCAACAACATCCACCAACACACCTCCGATGGAGACCGAGAATGAGAACGATCCTAGGAAACTGTCACCACTCAACCCAATAAAAACATAGTGGAAAATATATACGGAGAGGTAGATATGTCAAGTGGCATAAAAGCATAAAGCGTAAAGTATGTAACGATGAAAATAGGAGCTATGCCCAATCAGTGGAAACTTTTAAAAGAAATGTCATGTCACCAATCTTCCATAAAATTCGTAAAGAATAGACTAGCCGATTCGTTATTATTTCTAAGGTGCCCGGGAGCATCCGTTCAGGGGTGAGACAATCCAAAACCAAATCAATCACATAACAGTGGGAGACTTTCTAATACAAACTCGCAAGTAAATTAAAGGACGCATTTTGATGGATTAAAAGTATAAGAATGTGCCTAATTAAATTAAAACCATGTGGGTGAACCCATGTGCAACATGACTAGAATTAATAGTAGTAAATAACAGAACTATGTCAGGTGGCACGGGTTCTTTAAATTCAAAAATTATTTCGGTGGATCCTAACATTTTCATTTTAAATTTGGAATTAAATTTTGATTTAAAAATGTCGTAATGAATAGCCAGCAGAAAACGTTCGTCACCAACTACGTTTACCCACATCCATCTAAGTAAGCCTAATGGGGAGGAGGTAATAATAAACTTCTCCAAATATAAAGGGCTAGGAATGACTAGCTCGTGTCCTAACAAATCATCTACTCGAGTTAAATGAACCGGAGGGAGAGTCGACATGGGTGAATTCGTAGGGGAAGTTAAGACACACTCAATGTCAAAACACGAATTACTCGTCCAAGAACAATCCTCCGGTTGCAGGCCGTTAAAATCATAGGAAAAATTAAACAGTGGATTCGTCCTCACTGAAAATTCAGCCGACAAGTCTTCCAACTCATTCGATACTTCATTTAATTCAGAATTAGTGATCGTATCATAGGTAGGCAAAATCGTATCTGACAAAATTTCTAAACAGTTTTCGGCCCCAGGTAATGGAGCTATCAATGAAATGTCTATCGGACCCTCAGGGCAACCGTACTCCAAAGAAAAGTCTTCCGCGCAGGGTCAATCTACCAAAGCATCACAACATTCGTTGACCAGCTCTTCCATGAGGTGGGTACATCGTCACAATCAAAATAAAGGGGATGGGTAAATCGAATCCCGGGGAGTATCAAAATTAACTTGACTTTTAAGCGGTGTTGATACCGTAAATGAACTAACTCCCGGATGTATCACAATAAGATTATCCCAAATTGAACAACCATCTCAAGGTGACTCTTCCAATACCGTTGAAACATCTATTAATTCTGGATCATCCTTTATAATATTGTGATCCTCACTCCCACTCATCCGACTGGATTGATCTAACGGGGAAGCTAAATAAATGGCCACCTCAATATGTTCCGAGCTAGAAGGGACTAGGTCATGTTCTAGCAAGTCATCCCCTAAATCAGTAACAGGTAAACTCTCAACATCGGGTGACTCCGCCGGAATGTCTTCTGACTCAGGGTCATCAGAAGACTCTGTAACTATCATGGGAGACGCCTCAGAAACATCGCCGAAAGGAAGAGGAGACGATTCCTCAAAGGAGAAGTCCTCGTCCAGGTCACTAGGGTAACCAATCTCGTCATCGTCACTCAAATCGCCAACGTAATCAGCCTCGTCCTCAGTGACGGGCACAGTCCTAGTCACGACCTTAGACTCATCAGGGGAGTCTACAACTAAATCAGGCAACTCAGGGGGAGACTCAAAATGGTCTACGGGCGTAATCAGGGTAGGACGTACAATAGAGCCAAGACCAGATTTGCCACTAGACTCACCTATAGTACTCGTCTGATATGAGGGAACTTTACTCCTAGGAATCTGGTGCTTCTCAATTTCTAATGCCGTGGTAAAAGTGGAGTCTAGATCTGTGTGCCAATAACACAGTAATTTACCCTGGATGTAGGGGTTTAATCCCCTACGAAACCTAGAGAGGGTGATCTCTGGCAACTCCTTCACACCACTTCTAACTTATATATTCTTAAAAAGGCTCATATAATCCGAGTCCGACTTGTTCCCTTGTTTAAGGTTAGTCAAATATTCAGTTATCTGTCGCTTGGTCTGGAGGTTAGTTTTATAGTCATTCTCAAAGATCAGTATGGAACTAGCGCCGTCCGTAGGATAACTAGGGTGTTGCCTTTGGGAGAAATGATACTACTTGGCTAGCTTTTAATTGGTCAGTCAACGCCTTAATCTCATCCACTACCAGACATTGGAATGGCTTTCTAACGTCCCTAATGGAACCTAATGATTTTCCTCGGGAAACATTGACGTCGTAGGCCATATTGTGATAACCGGAGAGAAAACTCGATTCGAAATTTATGCACATACAATGAGAAACGCTTCTGGCCCAATTAAAATAGGTTTGTCGGAATTGTTCCCGCTTAACCACTAGGGTAATATTAATATAAAATAGATTTTCTTGCAGAATAAAATATGAAGATTATTAATTAATTTTTTTTTTATTTGTTTGCTGAAAAATAAGAAATTTAAGCCGCTATTGGCAGACCAGAAACTTTTTTTTTGATTATTTTGACTCTGAACGTGCATACAAAGTGCGTGTTAACGTGCTAAATAAAAAGGGGAGGATGCCAATTAAGAAATTGACGTGAGCCTCCCTCTGATACCAAATTGATGTAGGCTCACTCTTTCGAGCGTTATGGGTGGCCAACGGAACTAACACGACGTTCTCTGATAACTCTCACGTCACACTCAAGCATTTAAAGTAGCAATGACACAATTAAAATTGTTACTAATTAAAGATTACAGAGGGGGTTCGCAAGGCCCCTTAAGATAATACCAAGGCGATATGCCGAGGTCCTCTCAAGCGAAAAGAACCCACACGGTTCGATCGAGCGTGTTGTACCAAAAGAGAAGCCACCGAAAAAAAAAAGATTCGGGCAAGGGTGGTTCTCTCCCAACAAAATTCAAACGAGGGCCGCCACGCCTCACGAACTTGAACGAAAGAAATAAACACGACAATAACTAAAAGAAATTAGTCACGAAAATTCAAGCGTTACACATGCCACGCAATTTGCCAATGCCACAAGATCTATCTAAAGAAGAGAAACACATAACGGTGGAAATGTTCGTTACCCAACCGGATTTGATGAATCTGGTTCACTCTACTAGAATCGTTCTTCAACGGCTTCGCCAGATATATGCCGGAGGGAGAGAAATTCGTTGCCTTCTTCGTATCACGCTATATTTGGAAAGTCCCGGCGAAATCTTCTGAATATGGAAATAATATTTCCCAATAAGGCGCGAGAGAGAAAGGTGGCAGGATATTTGAATTAATTAAGGAATGATATAATTTCAAATATGGTAGGTAGAGAATTTAGGGACGGGGCTATATTTTGAATATGGTAGAGGATCTTTATGGTTTTTAGGAAGGGGAATAGGGTGGGGGGTCGGATTTGGTGAGGAGGAGGAGGAGGCCTCGGGTGAGAGGTAGGGTGGCCGTATTTGTGAAGGGTGGTGTTAGGTGGCGGCTTTGGAGGTTGGTGATGGAGGTGGCTCGGCTAGGATTGCTAGGAGGTAGCTCGGGTTGGTTGGGGGAGAGAGGTGGCCGGTTGTGTGAAGGAGGAAGGAGATGGTAGGGCTCGGGTAGCAAGGATGTAGGGAAGGGATGAAGGGAGAAGGGGAGGAGAAGGGAGGCCGAGAGAGAGGGGAGGAGGAGGGTGGCCTGCGGCCAAAGAAGTAGAGGAATAGAGGGGGGGTCGAAACTTGCCTTAGAGAAGGAGGAGGATTTCAATCTTGAAATTGGTTTTCTTTCCATTCATTCACTAGGGAAAAACAAAGGAGTACATGCCTTTATATAGGCTTTACAATCAAGGGAAAAGGGCTACATGCAACCCAACATGAAAATGAAATAAAACACAACCATACACAATGGTTTTATGACATAACCATGTTACAAATAATACATGAAATTAAACATGAAATGAAAATGATAATTTTGAAATAAAACAACAAATAAAATATATTATTACTCAATTATTATTTATTAATATATATTATTAATAAATAATAATTGGGTTTGCGCTCCGGACGGCTATTGTTGCGATGCCAATAAGTGGGCTTGCGCTCCGGACGGCTATTGTGACAACGCTTTCAAGGGTCATCCGTAAGAATGCTGTCACCCTCATCAAAGTGTTGCGGGCTGATTTCTCCATTCAAATCTACCGGGTCACCATCATCGTCAGATGGAGGACGCTCCTTGGCCACATGTCGTGGGAAGTCGGCTCCATCACCAGGGAGGTGGCTGGGTGGCCGGCGGCAGTGACATGAAGATGGCCCAGGAAGAATCAATCCTGGCCATTGGCACGCTGGGGACGATGACCAGATGTCGTCCATCATTGTGCCAAGATTCGTGCTAATATAAATTAAACTATAGGTAAATATTCATTTCATGTGATATTCTGTCACACATTATCTATTTAATGTTTTAAATTATTAAAAATACCTAGATGCTAAGTCAGAGAAAATGATCAACATATAATTTGTATCCCTATGGGTCGACTTTATTTTAAAATTGGTTTGAATCAATTTGGGTGCCTGTTTGACCAGGGCACTCATTTTGGTGGGGTCTATACCAAGGGTTAGACAGAGATTAAAATGTGTGCCCATACTTCATCTCTTGTCCAAATGACTTGAAATTTAGACAGGGAGTTATCCTAGTCTATACCTAAGACCAGCCAAAAAATGAGAATTTTTGGGGATAATTGTTCTATAGTTTTTGAAATTATTTAATTACTCTAGGGAAAATTAATTAAGAGACCAAATGACCTCCAAACTCTCCCAAATTTTGGTGAGTGGTCCTTGGGGCATCATAAGACTCTGAATAAACTTTCATCACATTTGGAGATGATTTGAATAGAATTCTTACAAACCCTAGTCGTGCCTTAATAAGGGTATTTAGGTCAAAAGTGCACTTGTGGGATTAGGTGGCCAAACCACCACAACAGAGGTTGATATTTAGGCCAACGACTTGACATGACTTTTAACACCCTCATATTGGTTATGGGGTGGATTGGGGTAGATTTGCCCTAGGACCCAAGACCAAACCCTAAGGATGGTCTTTGGTGTCTTTTGAAGAGCATGTGGTCAAATGCCCTTGTATGGACTTGAAATTTGGTAGTGATGGTACTAGGGTAGCTAAAGCATCTGGTAAAAATATTAAAGGATTTGGAGATAGGTAGGCCCCTCAAAACCCAAACCCTAGTTTAGGGCACAAACCTTGTAGTGATAGAATAGGGTATTAAAACTCATTGAACAGTGATGCAACTTGGGTAGTGTAGTCATAGGGTTAGTATGAAACTCTGGAAGTTTAACTGGGAATTTTGGAGCATTAACCTTAGTACTTCCTTTGTAATGCATGAATTATCCCTACTTAATTTTTTGGATATTGTGGTCTCACTCTCCTTTGGAAGTCATGAAAAGTTGGGCAGAGGGAGTTTTAGACCATTATGCTCATATATGAATTTTATTGGAATTTTTAAATACATAATTACAGTACCTACTTCACAAGCTCATAAATTTGGGAACATGTTAAATAATTCTTTCAGAGCTCATTTCTTGTTCAAAAATTATGAAACTTGGCCTAGAGCATTTGTTGATCATTATGTACATGTTTGCATTTTCACAGAAATTTTGGAAGTATTCTTGTTGTACTTGTCTCTTAAAAATGATTAATGTAGGTTATATTTTAAATTATGATTAGAGGACTAAACCTTGCTGAAAAATTGGAAGACTTTGGATCATATGTTAAATAGTCATCTTGTATTTATCATAAATTGGGTGGAGCATTTGCATGTCTGAAATGGGTACTTCATGTTCAAACTTGGATTTTTGGATTACTAGAAAAATTAAATAAATTATCAGATAAATTAGGAAAATTATGAATTCCTGGGTTTAGGTTAAACATGTTATGATAGATCCTAAATAATTATTATAGGGATATTGGATGATTATTTTGAGTACCTCCCATTATATACATCATATACCATGGATGGTCTGCGTTTACTAAAACTGCAGAATTCATAATAGGGTGCAAATAAAACTAGGGGGTTGGGATGTTAGTGTGGTAAGTGAAATGTGATTATCATCGGGAGTCGTGATGAGGCATGGGAAGTTTGACTAGTGTTAAGAGGTGCTCGGGGTCGACGAAACATGGTCTTACTCGTGGCAATAGAGAAAGAGTCAAAACACATTAGGGTCAAGAGTAACCAGCATAACTAGGGTTTCACTTTCACTGACCTCAATGCCTCGGGATGTTAGGTGGGCTCACTCGGGCTGTATGCTCGGTGTATTTAGTGATGGGCAGGTTGGCCAGGCGAGCTTTGGCTCGGTTGATGTTTGTGATCGACAGGATGGTCCGGCGAGCATTGGCTCGGTTGATGTTTGTGACGGACGGGGTGGTCCGGGAGCTTTGGCTTGGTAGCTAATACATAAGTTGCATGTGCATAAAGTATAAGGTGGTGGGTCTTCGGTATTGAAGGGTCGATGCACCGACGCCAACACGTTGACTCGGCGAGTGTGGTTTAGCATTGGGCCAAATAAAGTCCAGTGCGCCAGCCGGTATGAGTACGCACCACCTTAAACTTTATGCACATGCAAATAAAGTCCGATGCGCCAGTTGGTGATGAGGAGTGGTTTGAAAACTCCTTATTAAAGAGGTCTTGGGTTCGATCCCCGGCCTCAACAACCCACCTATTGATGGAGAGAGGTTGGGGTGCATGGTCTGTAGACCTGGTTAGGCTGGACACTTTCGAGCATGGTGCTGGGGGAGTCGGCAGCCGTCCTTGCGAGCGTGGTGCTGGGGAGGTCGTTACATCTGGCGTTGAGTGAGCTCGCTTCACTCAGCGCCTGTGGAATTACGCAAATTTCTGCCTTTCTAGTCAGCTTCTTTGAGTCCACCTGACGATGTCACTTGGACCACCTGTCCAATCAATATTACATAGACAAACCTGCATGCATAAACTTAAACATACATCAAATAAAACTATGTGTATACCATTGACTTGTTTGAATTCTTACAAATCTGGGACATTGGGATCAATAGACCCAACAATCTCCCCCTATTTGAAGAAGTGAAAACACCACTTAAAAATTCTTTGTCAATGATAGATACCAACATATGCAACAACAATATACAATAACAAATTAACACAAAAGAGTTAATGGTTACCACATTTCCCATTTTCACTCCCCCTGTTTCACTGCATGGTTCACCTTTTCCTTTCTCATTGTATTGGAACACCACCTGCTCCCCCTATTTTGCTACTTTATCACCTAGTCACCTTCTCCCCCCTTTCTACTTCTTTAGACAGAGGGAGAAGCTGGCCATCTGTGATTATTTTCTCTCTTTTCTGATCATAGATAATCAACTGATGTTGGACTTGCTCCCCCTCAACAAGAGCATCTTCTACCAAGACTTTGGTCATTACAGCCATGATACCATTTCCTGATCTTCATAACCTGCAAGATGAAGTAGTTCCAACCACTAAACAACATAAAGAGCAACTGAAGCAATACCAAGTTCAACATACCCAACTCAAATTTGAAGGTGTTAAACTTTGCTTCATCTAGTGGCTTGGTGAAGATATCAGCCACTTGCTTGTTAGTTGGGACAAACTAAAGATTAATATCCTCACATTCCACATGCTCTCTTATAAAGTGATATATAATATCTATGTGCTTAGTCCTTCTATGTGAGATAGGAGTCCTAGCTATAGAGATTGCACTTGTAGAATCACAAAAAAGAACTACTTAACTGAATGTTATAATGCTGAAGTTGATGCTAGATCCATAGCAACTATACACAGCAGCTCCTTGTAGCTTTATATTATGATTCTGCACTAGAAATAGAAAAACTAGTTTGCTTCTTGTTGTTCCAGGACACTAGCCTTTTTCCTAGAAACTAACAAGAGCCTGATGTGCTTTTCTTGTCCTCTCTATAGCCTGCAAAGTCTGCATATGAAAAACCTATTAGTTCAAAATCACTATTCTTAATGTACCAAAGGAGAAGATCTAGCGTGCCCTTCAGATTCCCAAAATCATCTTAGTAGAAGAGTAATGAGAATCTTTAGGGCAGGCCTGATACCTAGCATAGACACATGTAGCATACATGATGTTTGGCCTTCTGGCAGTTAAGTATAAAAGGGAGCCAATTATCCCTCTATACAAAGTTTGATCAAAAGGTTTCCCTGCTTCATCTTTGTCTAAAGACATAGTTGACCCCATGGGAGTTTTCATGGTGGATGCATTCTCTATCCCAAATTTTTTAATCAACTCCCTGGTAAACTTAGAATGGGATATGGATAATCTATTATCAGTCTGTTTTACTTGTAGACCCAAGAAGAATTTAAGTTCACCAATATTGTTCATCTCATACTTCCCTTCCATAAGTTTGGCAAACTTTCTGCAATGGTTGTCATCAGTATATCCAAAGATAATGTCATCAACATATATCTGGTCTAGAGTGTTCTTTCCATTGGATTCCCTTAGAAATAGGGTCTTGTCTATCTTCCCCCTTGAAAATTTGTTCTCAATGAGGAAGCTAGACATGGTCTCATACCAAGCTCTAGGGGATTGCTTCAACCCATATAGAGATTTCCTAAGTCTATAAAAAAAATTAGAATGGTTACGAACAATAAAACCTGGAGGTTGTTCAACATAGACCTCTTCCTTCAATTCTCAATTCAGGAAGGCTGACTTCACATCCATTTGGTAGACTCTGAATCCTTGGTATGCAACATATGCAAGGAACAGTCTGATGGCTTCAAGTCTTTCCACAGGGGCAAATGTTTGATCAAAGTCAATACATTTTTCTTATCTATACCTCTGAGCTACCAGCCTAGCTTTATTTTTGTTTATATTGCTATTTTCATTAAGTTTGTTCCTGTATATTCATTTGGTTCCAATGACATTATGTCCTTGTGGTCTGGGAACCAGCTTCAAAACCTTACACCTCTTAAACTGGTTCAATTCCTCTTGCATAACTACAATCTAGAACAGATCCATGTTGGCCTCTTCAAATTTCTTGGGCTCCACTTGTGATAGGAAACTACAGTACATTATTGTGTTGATACATCTGCTCCTTGTCACTACACCTTGACTTGCATCACCAATGATATGGTGGCATGGATGATCCCTCAAATGTCAGACTATTGGAGGCAATCTTCCTTCAGCATTCTGCGCTTCAAAGTCTCCATCTTGTTAAACATCATCCACTTCATGTGTGCCTTGTGCTTCCTCTAGAATGCACACACTTTCATCTTTTTCTTGGACTATAGGTTCAGCTTCCTTAGTAGTCAGCTTGTCCATAATCACTTTTGTGCCTACAGGACTAGAAGTGGAGCTTGACAGCTCGTTGTTAATCATATTTTACTCATCAAACACTACATTAACAGACTGCTCTACAACTTGACTTGTCAAGTTGTAGATCCTATAAGCCTTACTATTATTATTGTACCCAACAAAGATCCATTCATAGGTGGACTTGGCAGCAAACTTAGTTATATTGGATTTCCCATTGTTGAGCAAATAATACTTGCTCCCAAAGATTCTGAAATATGCAAGGTTTGGTTTTTTATCCTTCAAAATCTCATAGGGAGTCTTATTATGGCTCTTTATAATAGAAGCCATGTTGATGACATGACAAGTAGTATTTACTGCCTTGGCCTAGAAATATTCTGGGAGTGTTGTGTCATTAAGTAATGTCCTTGCAGCTTCTATGAGAGTCCTATTCTTTCTCTCAGCAATCCCATTTTCCTGGGGTATTCTTGGAGAGGAAAACTCTTGATGAATACCAAGTTCTTCACAGAACTCTGTCATACATTCAGATTGAAACTCAGTCCCATGATCACTTCTAATTTTGACCATAGAATTGTTCAATTCATTCTGAATTTGCATTACAAATGTCTTGAAGACATCAGTGGTTTCAGACTTTTTCTTCAAAAAGAAAACCCAAGCAAATCTGGAAAAGTCATCAACAATAACAAAGGTGCAGACTTTCCTACCTAGATTATGAACTGGCATAGGACCAAACAAGTCCATATGCAGTAGGTATAAGCACCTCAATGAGTCTTTAGTACTAATGCTTTTAAAAGAAGCTCTGGTCTACTTACCCTTTTAGCATGCAGAGCAAATGCCTTCCTTAGTGGATGTCATTTTAGAACCATTCCTAACTAGATCTTTACTAAAGAGCTTCCCTACTATTTTATTGTTCAAATGAGCTAGCCTCTTATTCCATTGGACACAGTGTGAGGCTTTATTATTTGCAACTAGGCATATGGGAGAGTCTAAATTTAGACAAAGAAAATTTAAATAATACACATTCACACTCCTGTCAAAATGACCTCTTGGTCACTTGACCTCTTAATGTGGCACTCATCCTTGTGGAATGAAATTTCATAGCCAAGATCACAGAGTTGGCTTGTGTTTATAAGGTTGTGTTGCAATCCTTCTACATAAGCCACTTTTGTGAAAGTGACTAAGCCATTTTAGATCTTATCATAACCTCGGGTAATCCCTTTGTGTGATCAACCAAAAATCACCTTGGGTCCATCCTTCACTGGAATGAACTCCTTAAGATTGCTCTTTATTCCAGTCATATGCATGGAACAACCCCTGTCCAAGTACCATATAGGGATATGGACACTTAGATTAACCTGCAAAACATAATTACTTTACCTTAGGACCCGAACATCTATTGGGTCCTTGATGCATATTAGTCTTAAACTGAACATGTTTATCAGCAGTTTTTCTAACTGGTAGACTCACTTTAGCACTAGATACACTAGGGTTATGCCAACAATCAATGGTATAATGGCCTATTTTGCCATAACACCAACACTCATGAAGGTTATACCTTCTTTTCTGAGCTAGTTTTGTAACTGGGATATCAGCAGAACACTTTCCAGAAGGAATATCGGTAGTCTTCTTCATATTTCTTTCAGCAATTATCTAACTGAAGGAAGGTCTTTCAGCAGCTTTAGTTAGTTTTCTCTGAGTGTTATCTACAACAGTTTTCTTTCAGAAATCATGCTTCTGATAGCATCAGAAACACCTAAATCAGGCTTGCTGAAAGGCTGACATTTCGTCTTAGTTTTTGCTAGTTGAGTCAGAAGTTTTGCCACTGCCCCATTCTTAAGAGTGGGGGATGGAACACTAAAGACAAATGGTCCAGGATGGGCCATTTGTATCTCTTCATGAGCAGCCTTGAAGGCACTCATCCCCATTCCTCTTCTCCTTACATTAGAAGATACACTTGCATCCTTCCAGGAAGAATTCTCATTCTTCCAGTGACCATACATGGATTCCTGGTCATATCTTTTAGTAGGGAGTATTACCCTTTTAAAGGCAATGGGTGGCTGAGCTAGAGCTTTTTTGTTTCCTTTGAAAGGGGCAGCTGTAGTGTTTCCCTTGAATCTTACTCCTTTCTTTTTTCTTTAATAGGAGATGAAGTCAATAATAGGCAACACAGAAATGGGCTTAGAAAAACTAGCCACAATCCTCTTCTCCCTTTGGAGCTTTTCTTCTAGATCCCTTATAAGGCCATTCTTGTGTTTTATGGTGCCTATCTATATGACAGTGATAATTTTCAGCTAGCTGACTTCGCTGATTTTCGTGTTCCAGCAGGGTTGCTAATTCTGAGTGCTGGGAAGCAGCAAACTATTGAGATGCAATCTCTTGAGCCTGCTTTTCAGACAATTGCTTACTCCTTTTGAATGCATGCAGAAGTTCACCATATTTATCAATCACTTGATAGATGTCATCCTCAGATTTATAATCACCATCATCCTTGGATGAAAATGCTTTTGAATCTAGACCAATCACATATTTTGACTTTGATGACGAACTGGATAGAGAGGGTACCTTAGCTGGACCAGGTTGATCTTGGCAGGATTATTCATTAGATCTTGCCATCAACCTAATGTAGGATTCATCTTATTCATCTAACTCTTAGGAGGATGAGTCAGTCTAGCTTTTTTCCTTCCTTTGTAATGAAGGTCTTCTCCTTCTTGCTCTTCTGGTGATGATGTTTCTTTTCACCATCTTCCTTCTTCTTCATTGGGAAATCAACTATAATATGCACTGGTTTAATGCAACAATAATAGATAACTTTATTAGAAATCTTTTTACTGTATTTTGAATCATACCTGCCTTCCTTGGAAGGTTTCTTCTTGGTTCTGTAGTAGTCCTCGTTGTGTTAAGGTTTAGAAAGGTCTGCTCCTCCACCCCTTCTTCTTCATCATCTTAATAAACTACCTGGAGAAGGCATCAAATTCTTCATCAGACATATTGCAGTCTGATGTTCCTTGTTTTGAACTATCTTACTCAATTGGCCTTCTAGGGGAGAAGAATTCTTCTCTTTACTCCTCTTGGAGCTATCAACCTTAAAGGTCACTGTGTTTTCTATAGCCAGGGATTTGCTTGATTTCTCTTCCTCCATCCTTGCAGTCAGCTGCATTTTATAATACATCAGCTTCCCAAACAAAGTTGATGGTGGAGTATCTACCAGCTTTGCCATGTCCCTAATGACATATATCTTAGTGTCCCAATCTCTAGTAAGAGACCTTAGGAACTTGTTATTAAGTTCATAGTTGCTAAAGACCCGTCCATAGGTCCTTAACTCATTAATAGTTCTGTAGAACCTTTTATAGCAGCTAACTATATAGTCTCCTCCCTTATCTGCCCGAAATCCTCATACTCCTAATTAAAGCATAGACTTCTTATCATCTCTGACTACCTCAGTACCCTCCATGTATATCACTAGAGTGTCCCACAATTCCTTTGAGGTCTTGCAGTGCACTAAGTTTTGAAAAGTTGAGTCATCTATGACAATATCTATAATGTTTTGTGCCCTCTTATCTATTGTAGCCAAGATGACTTCATCCTTAGTCATTTCAGCATAACTTTTAGGAGTCTTGCAATTTGCATCAAGGACAGATACCTTCAAGGGAATGAATGGTCCTTCTTGTGCTGTAATATAGATTCTAGGATCAGAAGACTCCATAAACAACCTGACCCGTTCTTTCCAAATTCCAAAATTCTCCTTCATGCAGAGAGGAAGCTTCATGGAAGTTAGTTCCTTATGGTTCTCTCCTGAACCCATAAGTATCTTCTATCTGCTACCCTTGGAGATCTACTCAGACTGTTAAGTCTTTCTTAACTAACCTCCCTCTAATACCACTTGAAAGTCTTTGAATTCAAGGGTAGCTAATCACCTAGGGGTCAACAGGTTATTAAGGTATTTTTGTTTTCTTTTGATCTTTAACTGATTTAGGTTCTGTTGTGATTGATTAATTCTGCTTTCAAGAAATCACACATAGCACACCAAAGTTTTATATTGGTTCCCCAGTGTATGGGTACATCCACGGTCCCTCCTGCTTTTCTAACAGTATGTTAGACATTTCACTTCTCCAATAACTAAGCTCCTTATAGCTTACAACGCGATCCCGTAGGACTACTCAGTCTCATCCAAGACTTACAACTCGAGTACAGAACCCTACCACTTAGAATCAAGAATGAATCCTACCACTCAAATCTATACCAGATCCTACACTCAGGCTTTATAACTTAGGCTTGCAACACAGATCTCACTAGATCTAACCCTCAGCCTTTATAATCTAGGCTTACCACTCAGATCTTGAAATGATCCTACAGAAATGAAGTAATTGTTGATGTAGATTAGACTCCATAAATTTATTCTCTGAGTCTACAACTTCTTGAACATGGAGAATCTCAGCCCAATTTTCTTGACGGTGACAAAGATGATGTTCTTTAAGAATCAGATACTTGTGCTGAAATTTACTCAGAAATAAGTTTCTAATTGTGCTGATGAAGGGAGGAAGATCAAGAAGGATGGTCTTCAATAAACTAACCTGTTTTGGAAGAAATTAGATTGCTCCGCCTCTCCTTCTATCCTAAGAAAACCCTAAACAGATATCTTCTTCACTGATCCTAAGATTAATCTTCAGATTTGGCTCTGCTTGGATCGAGAAGTCACTACAGCTAGAGCTAGCCTTGGCTGTTTCTTCTTCCTCAGAAAATATTCCTAATTGTATTGTAGCAGATGTTGATTGCAGCAGCTAACTCAGAGAACATTTAGATTTGTCGAAATGACCTTCTTGTCTCTGCAATAATGGTGGGGGGAAGAAGATGAAGTCTTGCTCCTCTTTTGTGAAAATGAGTTGATTCTGTCAAAAGTTCTATATCTGATCTGATTCCATTGCTTTTTATAATCCCACTATCCAGTGACTCGATTGACACATGTCGTTGTGTTAATGACAGATTATATTCTTTATTTCACAGAAAAAGACTGACGACGACTTTAGTGATGAATTGCAGCTCTTTCATAACCAATTTGAATTTTGTTGACTTTGCTGACGTCAGTCATTTTGGACTTAGAAAATTTCAGACAACTACCCAGGCATTGAGTGCATTGAGTGAACAAGCTTTACTCAACAAATGTACACTTAGACAATTTTCTGCTCTACTAGGCATTGAGTGAATAAACTTCACTCAATGCTTTTGAACTTAGTCAACATTCTGCATACTTCTACAAATCTAGACGTTGAGTGTGTTGAGTGAACTGGCTTCACTCAATGCCGTTATACTTAGTCCAATTTCCTTCTGTCTGAAGGTGTTGTGTGTGCTGTACTCACTCAATGCTTTCTGTCATTGCCTCTGAAATCTGGCGTTGAGAGCGTTGAGTGAACTAGCTTCACTCAACACTTATGGACTTAGCCGATTTTTTTGTTTCCTCTTGGCTGTCTGTATTAGCTTGACTCAAAGCCTCTTGATCTTGGAGTTGAGTGAACAAGCTTCACTTAACGCTTCTGTATTTAGTCAAATTCTTTGAAAGATTTGTTGTGGCTTTAAGTGATGTTTCTTGATTCAACGCTTTTGGCTATATGATGTTGAGTGAGTTGTCTTCACTCAATTCCTGTGGACTTAACCCCATTTCTACCTTTCTAACACTTAAAGCTTTGACTGCATGTCTTCTCTCAACGTTGTTGGATGTATGGCGTTGAGTGAATTAACTTCACTCAACGCCTGTGGACTTAGTAAATTTTATTTCTCCAGCAACTGCCTTGATATCTAGCGTTGAGTGAGATTGCTTCACTCAATGCCTGTGGACTTACGCAAATTTCTGCATTTCCAGTCAGCTTCTTTGAGTCCACCTGACACTGTCACTTGGACCACCTGTCCAATCAATATGACATAGACAAACCTGCATGCATAAAATTAAACATACATAATATACAACAATGTGTATACCATTGTCTTGTATGACTTCTTACAAATCTGGGACATTGGGATAAATGTACCCAATAGAGCTTCAATCTCATCCCACCACAGCCTTGCCTCTCCATCCAATAGGAAAATGTCTACTGTGAACTTTTAAGCTTCCTCTGTCTCCATAGAATTTAAGGTTCTCTTTATCCGAGAGAGCCAGTCCTTAGCGTCAAACGGGAATCCAGCTCCCGTAAAAGATAGAGGGTTGAAGCTCAGGAAGTGCTTCAACTGTTGGTCTTAAGACCTTCTTACCATTAATATATCCACCACTGCAACTGGCACTGGGGCCACTGTAGGGGCAGGAGGTTGCACTTTCCTGCCTGGTTGGGCATTTAACATAGCAAACACAGCTTCAGCTACCGACCTTATCGTTTTAGAAGAAGGAGGGGTTCCAGGCACATCATTATATACACTACTCTCAGGAGAGTGCTGACGTTGAGACTGCTTTATACCAATCCTAGTCACCTATAATTATGCAATACGTAATTTAGCGATTCTGAAACATAGCTAACAACAATCAAAGGAACACTCAAGTTCCACAATCAATGTTTTCAGCATGTTTCATGTGTGTTTTCATTCATAAGTGGACATTCACTGGTTATTTTTAAGATTTTAAGATTGCACACACGTAGACTGATAAAGCAATATTTATAGTTATTTTAATATAGATTTTATTTAATAAATAGTTATATTCTATTTAGTTTTATATTAATATTATTATTAATTCCTTTATTTTCTTATTTCAGGTCAATCTGGGCTGCGAATAATAAATTGAAGCTTGTAGGACTAATCAGGAGAAGAAACTAAAGAAATTTGGAAAAATCGCATTTACACGCCCCAGTCACGGGCATGACCTGCAGGTCACGGGCGTGACCTGCAGGTCGCGGGCGTGACCTGCAGGTCGCGGGCGTGACCTGCAGGTCGCGGGCGTGACCTGCAGATCGCGGGCGTGACCTGCAGGTCGCGGGCGTGACCTGCAGGTCGCGGGCATGACCTGCAGGTCGCGGGCGTGACCTGCAGGTCGCGGGCGTGTCCTGCAGGTCACGGGCGTGACCAGATCATCATGCTATGTCAATTTAATTTACAGGCCCCCATATCACGGGCGTGACATGGGGAGTGACCTTGGACATGGGCGTGACTAGCAGAAGGAGCTCCAGATTTCAATTCCACGATAGATTAAAATTACATGCCCATATCATGGGTGTGACCTTTGGATAATGGGCGTGACTCATAGGCATGACATCCAGCTCAGGCGTGTTGTTTCTTTAAGATGGCAGTTTCAGATCCAGGACATTTCAAGCTTACATGCCCTAGGTCACGAGTGTGACCTAGGGGCATGACCTCTTCAACAACTGCAAGATTAACTCCCGCCATTTAGAGTTCCCACTGTTTCCAGTAACAGTAAAGACACGCCCTTGGTCACAGGCGTGACCTAGGGGCGTGAGCCGCAAAACAACAATTTTGGCGGTTTTCCTCCCAACGTTCCCAGGCTTTCAAGAGAATGGTTTTGTACCTGACATGCCTCCTAGTCATGGGAGTGACCTAGGGGCATGACTTTTCAGAAAAATTCCTATAAATTCCAGATAGAGCCAGGATCTAGGAGGCAACTAGCAGTAGATTTTAGGCATATTTTGTTATTATTTTTTTGTTATTATGCATTTCCTTTATGTACTTTCAATTTCATAGAATAGCTTTGCTTCTAGTTTAATTCAAGCACTTCTTTTCTTAGCAATAATGTTTTTCTTTTTCTTTTTTTGTAGTTCCTTCATCATGTTAAGTAGCTAATTTCAATAGCACTTGATCATGATGATTTTTGAATAAAATAAATTTCTTTTTCAAGCTCTATTTATTACTTTGATTTACTTTTGTTTTCAATTGTGTCGTATTCACCTTTTGATATTAGATCAGTATCCTAGATTTACCAAGAGGTTATGGATACGAGTAGATCACTCAAAGGTAGAAGGATTTGCATGTACTCCTCGAGAGAGGATGACATGAATCTTCCAGATTTGAGTCAAATCTAATAGCGGGGTTCTCTGCATAAAGCAAGCTTAGGGGTTTCGACCGACCTAGTGGTCTTAATAGATCAACCTAAGTTTAGTCGAGAGCGTATTCTCGAGAGAGACGCTTTTGTAACTTGGGAACCTCCACGGTCAAAGTAGGTAAATTTGAAGCTTGAATTGTATGAAAAGTTTGTTTTAATTAAAAGAGAATCTAGATCAAGTGTTAATTTTAGTTCATAGTTTTATTAGTCTTCTATTTTGATATTTGATAAAATAATATTAATTTATATGAGTAGAAGTAGTCAACAAGCCCCGAGTCTAATATGATACTTGATCTCATAGTCAAGAATGATGGGTATACTTGACATATAGATTTAGAATCACGCTCTAGCATGAATTTTACGTATCATGCACTCCACCCCTTAAAATGAATTCGTCCGCGAATTAATCGAATAACGAGCCGACCCCTCGCTCTGATACTAAATTTTAACACTCATGCTCGTTCCAAGGAATATAATAGTGGGTCAGGTTGGGACCCCACGCCATATTGAATTAACAAACAAAAGAGATACTCAATGAATATCAATTCAAACTATACTAACCAAGCACGCATAAAAGAAACACACGCTAACAAAAGAAATAACTATAAACTTGAACTTGAATGTCCACAACATTATAGGAATGACAAAACAACAATTACATTGTTTTGCTTTGGCCTTAGGGACTTACACACATCAAATGTTTAAGCTACTATGTGAATTCCATACATCGGCTCGCCGACCGATAATACATGAGAAAGATATAACAAAACTTGGGCCATCGAGGGTCAGCACAGCATTAGCTCTTTCCGCTATTTCTTGCTCGTCTCATCAACACCAGTACATGTATAAACCACAAAGGTGTGGCAATAAAAGATGATAATGTGTTTGCTTTTGCTAACCACTATCCACGAACACGATGTATAATGACCCCACCCCATACCCGGGGCAGTAATATTCCTTCCCTGCATATAAGACAACAACAATAGTGTATATAGAAATAAGCCAGAAAATGCAACGACAAACAAGCCAAGCACTAACCCTATATGCACAATCATCACAAATGGTGGAACACATGTCCACACGCTTTATGCTCCCATGGTACACTTTCGATGTACTCCTTGAGTCCCATCACCATCCCTTGTCACAAAAATAGATGGTCCCTCCTTGAGCATTCTTAGTGTTGGTCTCTCCTATGCCAATGACTAAAGCCAAGTACGTTAGGTACTCTAGTAAAATGATATAGTGTGGGTAAAATTTAGTTCTTTCTTATTGCTCAAATTATTGTGCCAATCAAATACAATGACGATGGTCAGCCTCCCCTTTCCCATACATGGCATAACCTGCGTTACGGTCCAATGCTGGCACTAGCGGACAACACAGCTGGGCACTCCAGTCTCAATAGCTTAACATACTACCCACCTTGTCTCATGAACATAGGCTTTACAACCATAAAATAGCTCATAAGGAGCTACCACCGACGGTAGCACTACCGTCAGGCAGTATCTAACAGAACTTTGGTTTTGTCCACTATTCCAGGTATTTCCTAGAGTTCGCCTCAAGGACTCCCTGCAAACTCTACAACACTTAGAACCTGAAAATGGCATACAACACAGAGCCTTATCCAACATAAAAATATCAATATAATCATCATCAATTCAGATCAACTTGTTCAGATGGGCTTCACATAACATGCCTATGTTCGTACTTTGATTTCAAACTCCATATGTAATTTATGGGGACGGACTCAATTGAATCGGAGAAAGTCTAGTCGTACGCTACATAGCAAAAGAGGCACTTTCTTATGTGTATATAGAAACATAAGAGGACACACACATCCTAACGAGAGGAGTAAGATAGTTACCCTTGAAGTTCTCTTTGGCTTCATATATCAAAAATCCAAATGAATGGAAAGTACCCCACCGGTCCGTTCTCCATAGATCTGTACTCGGATTGCGATTTGGGGCTTTGGAGCTCCGGAAATAGCGAGATATCTCCTTCTCCTTCTTACTTTGCTCTCTTGTCTCTCTAACTCCTTAGAAATAGAAAGCCCTAGGTTAAAATGAGGAGGAACCCCCATACCATGGACTTAAACCAACTGAAGCCACTGCCTACCGCCGAATCTTATTATAAGTTGAAAATGGCCATGATTCAGAACAGTTTTCATGTGCAACGTTCTATCATCGCGCGGTAATAAGCTAGCGCTGCCTGGTACCTTGGACGGTGGCTTGTTCGGCAAACCCACTGTTCATACTCTCCATACATATGCCAACACGTGGTCGCGTCGAAACTATCATGCTACCTCCCCACAGTACCATACTACCACAGAGAGGTAGGTTATTCGTCGTGACATTACGCCACCTATAACAAAAAATTCGCTACTGTCGCGATAACCCTACCTTCGGGCGGTAGCTCACTGAGAGTTATGTCAAATAAATCAGCTATGTTATCTCCGACGCTAGCACTACCGCCAGGCAGTACCCTCCAAAGAGCTATTTCTATATAAAATTGTTACACATAAGGCCTCCTCACACTCTTTCGACCGCTCAAATTTCTGATTTCCCCAAAACACTTTAAAGAAAGGGGAGCACTTATCCCCTGCCCGAGAAAGGAACCTGCTCAAACTTGCAAGCTTCCTTGTTCGGCGTTGAATCTCCTTGGCATTCTGCGGTGACTCCAGCTCCAGTATTGCCTTCACCTTCTTGGGTTTAGGATCCACCCAGGCTAGAGTGAGGAGATTATAACATCCCGACTTTTATTAGGTCACTAGAACCCAGTGGATCTAATAAAAGTGACCTGAACCTCTACCCAAGACCCATAAGAGGTTTGAGGTGATCCTATTTTGGGATTTTGAGCTAGAGAACTCCGATTTGAGTTCTGCAAGTTCCTATAAATTTGTATAGCCGATATGAGTCTGATGGGACTCATTGTGTTGCAATCTGAAGTCCTATGGTGAATATGACCAATTTGAGCTTCATAGTGCACCGTAATGCGTAATTTTCAGATTTTGGGAAAATAAACTCTGATTTGACCGCGGTCAGTGGTATTGGTTTCGTATGATCAATACAAGATCAATGAAGTTTGCCTCGGTCAAGTTCGATATCGCGTGGTAAAATTATGGTCAAACCAAGCCTTATCGTGCACTGAAAAGAGTCACTCATCAATTGTACCACAATACCCCAATATTGACCCGTCTTTCGATGACTTGGACTGACTTGGACTTTGACCCACATTGTAACGCCCAGAAACTCAAAGGAGCAAAGGGGAATGTTTTGGGCCAATTTGAGTTCTGGCTGCAGACACACGGCCTGGGACACGGGCGTGTCCTAGGGCGTGTCAAGCCTGTGTCGACACTAAGGCGCGAAGTCGACACTTTGGTCTCGACATTGTGTCGAGACTGGGCACACGTCCTGCGACACGGGCGTGTCGCAGGGCGTGTCGACCCGTGTCGACACTTAGCCGTGAAGTCGACACAGTGCTGACGCGGCACACGGCCTGCGACACGGGCGTGTCGCAGGGCATGTCAACCCGTGTCGACACTCGTCCCGTGAAGTCGACACTTTGGTGTCGACAATGTGTCGAGACATGGCACACGGCCTGCGACACGGGCGTGTCGCAGGGCGTGTCGACCCGTGTCGACACTTAGCCGCGAAGTGTCGAGACCATGTACACGGCCTGGAGCCCAGGCGTGTCAAGGTGACACGGGCAAGGACACGGGCGTGTCCTAGAACCCGTGCAGTGCTCGGGTTGATAACGGGAGAAAATCATGGGGTACACGGCCAGCTACACGGCCGTGTCAGGTGGAACACGGGCGTGTCAGCTCGAACACGGGCGTGTTCGATACCCGTGTGAGGTTCCAGGTGATTCGATTTTGACGGCGAATGAGGCACACGGCCCTGGACACGGGCGTGTGCCAGGCCGTGTTCGGTCCAGATTGGGCATTTCAGCACCGAATCGAAGCCGTTCATTTCTTTGACTGAAGATCCAACGGCTGGGGGTTGTTCCTGAAGGGATATACCCGGGTTTTGACTTAGAAAACCCTCACTTTTTCCACTTATCCTCTTTCTAAATCCTTGGAGAAAGGAGAGCTAAGGCAAGAAGAAGAAGAGCTAGATCCGCCATTGGAGGAGCTTTGGAGCTCCGAATCGCAAGCCGACTCCGGATCCGCGGAGGCAACGCTAGTGTGGTCATTTCCATCCGATTACTTTCCGATGGCGCCAAAGAGGACCGCAAGGGTAACGATCCTCATCTTGAGCATGAGTCGCTCTCTTTCTTTGCATAGGAAGCCCGCTCTCGCGAGTTTGCGGAGAGTTGGAGGCGTTCCTTCGGGTAGATATGTGAAGTCCCCGTTGTTTAGAGTCCGTATGCGAGAACGGACATAGGCATTTTGTGTGAAGCCTACCCGGACATGTTAGTCCGCATCGGTGATGTTGCATTGCATAAGGCCGAAGAAGACTCCGTGCAATTGGGTGTTTTTCGGGTTTTCTACGCGGTAGATTGCAGCAGGGAGCCTTGGGGACTAACCCAAAGGTGCACCCGGAAAACTGGGCGGACACGAGGTCTTGCCAAATTGGTGGCCTGAGAGCCAACTGGAACATAACGGGGTTATGTGATTTGTGTTAGAATGGGACTCGGTGAAAGTTTGACCCGCACATATGGCTTAAATTGTCGTTGCGATGTGAGCACGGGTTAGATGGAGCCGTACCCGCTCTATGTCGTTCGGGTTAGAGAGACCTAAAGTTACATGGCACTCGCCGTTGGCATAGATGTGAGTCTTCGGCGGTCTATGGCTTAAATTTACGTGACCAATGCCAGGAAGACGAATTGCTCATAGGAATGGCCGTCTAAGTGGCGGTGGTGAGTCCGGAATGTTGGTGGCTTAAGTTGACGCGACATGGACCGGTTCACCGAGAATGTGCCCTGAGTGCACGGGGCGTGTGGTCGTGCGAGCCAACGCCTGTGATGAAATGGCTATGGTTTTTATATTGCTCGCTTATGCTAATGAAATGCAGGGAAGGAGCATCGCCGCCCCGAGTTGGGGGCGGGATCGTTATAATTTGGTCAGCATTGCTGACCGTTGCCTTGTTTTGCCACCGTGCGGTGGTTTGTTGCTTGCAGGTGCAGCTGGACCAAGCAGTCAATAGCGGGCTAAAGCCCTTTTTGTAAAGCTGGCCCTCGAAGGCCCGAATGGAAATGTTTATTGCTTTATTCATGTATGACCGGCCTGCGTGCCGAGGTTTGTAAATCATGTAACAGACAAGTGAAACATTTTTTGTAAGGCCTTAAGGCTTGTTTTGAGTATTTTTGTAATGACATTCCTATTTTCGTATTAGTGGGCATTCATGCTTGTTGCTGGGTTCTTGTTTTGCAACTTTTATAAACTGCTTCCGCTAGAATGCTCTGTGTAGGACGTTGAGATTGGTTGGATGGTTTCCATACGTAACCACCCGGTCTGTCTGTGGTATATGGCGTCGGGCCCCGGCCGGACCTACTGCTATATGCTATGCGACGGATAGGGGGTGTTATAATTTGGTATCAGACTACTGGTTTTGGTCGGGCTTGAACTGAATTCGTGGGCGAATTCTTTTTAAGGGGTGGTGAGCACATTGTGTGCGTCATCGTTATAACAGTAAAAAGAACCCATGAATGTCCACTTAGGAATGAAAATACTCGTGTTTGAGGAACCTGCGTGTTCCTATAATTGCTGTTTGTAATTTATTTGGTCGCTTAACGGTGTTTTGTACCACTATAGGTGACCCGAAGTGGTGTTGGGTCGTCAGAACGCCGCGTTTCTGAGGCAAGTAGTGCACCGGATGTTGCTCCTGCAACACCTCTATCGGCTGAGAATATACGATTGGTTGCTGAAGCGGTGTTGGCCGTGATCAATGCGCAGCCTGGAAGGCAAGCGCAGCAGCCCGCTCCTGTGATGGAGCAAGTACCTCTGCAAGAGGCTGAGCCGAGGAGGGTGGAGCAAGTGATTGCGGAACCAATAGTGCCAAGGAGGGCAACTGAGAGGCAGCTGAAGCATGTAATGAGCTTTAACCCTCCGCTATTCTCGGGGTTGGGAACCCCATCTCAGGCTGAAGACTGGCTCTCTAGGGTGAAGAGAGTCATGACAGCGACGGAGACGGAGGAGTGGTAGATGACCACCATCGCTACGTTCCTGCTGGACGGTGAAGCGAGGATGTGGTGGGAAGGTTTGGAGCTGCATCATTTGAGAGGTAGGCAACTTGGTGATGTCTCGATAGAGGAGTTCTCGAGATTGTTCTTGGCTAGATACCTCCCTTCTACTCAGAGGATTTCAATGGAGAATGAGTTCCTGAAGTTGGTGCAGGGTGAGAGGAGCGTGGATGAATATCTCCACGAGTTTACGCGGTTGAGTCATTATGCTAGCTCCATCATCATGGATGAGGAGCGCAAGACTAATCGTTTCTATGAAGGCCTGAGGGATGAGCTAAGATTGTTACTGTCGGGGCCAATGACGCAGGGTTTCTTAACCTTGGTCAATACTGCCCGGTCCTTGGAGAAGGACATGAAGAGCGTGCAAGCGAAGAAAAGCTTGAGTGAAAAGAAATCTGAGTTCAGAGTGCCGACTTCTTCAAAGTCCGGCTATCGGAAGTCTTTCAAGAAGCATAGGACTTCGGGTCCAGCTCCTTCTGGCGCTTCTGGGGCGACTACGGGTCGGACCCCGGGTGCGTGCTTTACATGTGGAAAGACGGGGCATTTCGCCCGTGATTGTTGGAGCGGACGTCCTAAGTCCGAGAGGAAGCCGGGAGCTACTTATGAAGAGAAGGGCAAGGTGGTGGAGTCGACCGCATCCCATTATGCTCCGGCCCAACCAAGGGTCTACAATCTTGGCCAACAGGAGGCCATTAAACAAGCTGACGTGGTGACAGGTACGTTTTAATTTATAGCAAGTCAATTTATATGCTTGTTATGCACATGTTACCTTACCACTACTTGTTTAGGATTTGTGTTGATTTGTGAAAATCCGGCACGAGCACTCTTTGATACGGGAGCTTCACACTCCTTCTTGTCCGAAGGATTTGTATTACGCATCGGAGTCCCTGCTTCGATGGCGAGGGATAAGTTGGATGTGCTTGTTGCCAAATGGGTGTTCGATGCGAGCGGATAGGATCTGCGATGTTAAGATTCGTATTGGAGAGCAGGAGTTTGACCTGCGGGCGTCTTTACTTCCGTTGGTGGAGTTTGACGTCATATTTGGCATGGACTGGCTCTCGGAGCAGCAGGCCCATATAGATTGCGGTAGCAAGGAAGTAAAGCTGGGAGCGAGTCGTGAGACGACTTTTACGGGCTTAAAGGGGTCGAGCAAGACGTTGATGTCTGCTCTTCAGGTGGTGAAGGCGGTTCGTGCCGGAGCAGAACTGTTCTTTACACTAGTGGAGGTTGCAAAGCCGAAGCCCGCTTTGGATTGTATTTCAGTGGTATCAGAATACCCTGATGTGTTCCCCGCAGATCTTCCAGGAGCCCCGCCTCAACGGGAGATAGATTTTACGATCGAGCTAGTGCCAGGTGCAAAGCCTGTGTCACGATCTCCATATCGGCTGGCGCCTAAGGAAATGGCGGAGCTGAAAGTTCAACTGCAAGAGTTGTTGGAGCAAGGGTATGTGCGCCCGAGTTCTTCGCCTTGGAGCGCACCGGTCCTCTTTGTTAAGAAGAAGGACGGAAGCTTGAGGTTGTGTATTGATTATCGGGAGCTAAACAAGCTGACTGAGAAGAACAAGTACCCGATCCCCCGGATTGATGATCTCTTCGATCAGTTAGTCGGGTCGACGGTGTACTCGAAGTTGGATCTCAAGGCTGGGTACTATCAGCTGCGAATAAGGGAGAGTGATATCCCGAAGACAGTGTTTAGTACGAGATACGGGCATTATGAGTTTACGGTCATGCCGTTTGGGCTGACTAATGCGCCGTCAGTGTTCATGGATTTGATGAACAGAACGTTCAGGGAGTACTTGGACCATTTCGTGATCGTCTTCATCGACAATATTTTGGTGTACTCGCAAAGTGAGGAGGATCACTTCAAGCATCTCCATTTGGTGATGGAGACACTCAGGAGAAACCAGTTGTATGTCAAGTTCTCGAAGTGCGAGTTTTGGCTATCCTCAGTGGCGTTCCTCGGGCATATAGTGAGTGGAGAGGGTATTGCTGTGGATCCGGCGAAGATTGTTGCGATACGGGAGTGGCCTGAGCTTGCTACGGTAGCAGAAGTCCGGAGCTTTTTGGGGCTTGCCGGCTATTATAGGCGCTTCGTAGAGAACTTCTCGCGGATAGCGTTACCTCTCACTACTTTGATGAGGAAGGAGCATAAGTTCGTTTGGACGTCGGAGTGCGCGCGAGCTTTTGAGGAGTTGAAGTGTCGGTTGACCACGGCGCCTGTGCTGAGTTCGCCGGTTGGAACCGAAGGCTACGAGATATATAGCGATGCTTCGGGCAACAGTTTGGGTTGCGTGCTATTGCAGCACGGCAGCGTGATAGCTTATGGCTCGAGACAGCTAAAAGTGCACGAGAGGAATTATCCGGTCCATGACTTGGAGTTAGCGGTCGTGATTTTTGCCTTGAAGCTGTGGAGACACTATTTGTACGGTGTGAAGATTGATATCTACACCGATCACAAGAGTCTAAAGTACCTGATTGATCAGAAAGATCTGAATATGCGGCAGCGTAGGTGGATGGAGTTCCTGGGGGACTATACATTCAAGATCCACTACGTGCCTGGCAAAGGGAATGCGGTTGCGGACGCGTTGAGTCGCCGAGCCCTAGCTCAAGCGAATTGGCTATCAGTACATGATGAGCGGTTGGTGCAGGAGCTGGAGGCGTTGGAGATTGTTTGTGTGGATAGACAATCTAGTGCTGAAAGCAGTACTGAGTTGGACTGAAGTCCAATATGACCTGGCTGATCGGATTCGGCAGGCTTTGGATATGGATGCTCAATGAAGCAGTTCATGACAGAGGCTCTGGATGGGTCAAATTCCCAATTCGTTGTGGAGGACGGATTGCTGTGGAAAGACGGTCGTTTGTGCGTCCCAAGTGTGGGCAATTTACGGGTGGATTTGTTGTACGAGGCGCACCATACCAAGTACTCGATTCACCCGGGGAGCACGAAGATGTACCGTGATGTAAAGAAACTGTTTTGGTGGCCGGGCTTGAAGAAGGATGTGGCGCTATACGTAGCGAAGTGCCAAACTTGCGCCTTGGTGAAGGCGGAGTGCCAAAAGCCGGGAGGATTTCTTAAGTCCTTGCCTATTCCGGAGTGGAAATTCGACGACATCTCTATGGACTTTGTGCATGGTTTGCCAAGGTCGCAAAAGGGGAACGACGCCATTTGGGTGGTGGTCGATCGATTAACGAAGGTGTCGCATTTTATTCCGCATAGGAAGGATGATCCGGTGGAGAAGCTGGCAAAGCTATATGTGGATAACATAGTACGGCTTCATGGTGTGCCCCGCAGCATCGTGAGTGACCGTGATGGGCGGTTCACGTCCAATGATTGGAGGCTGGTGCAGCAAATGTTGGGAACAAAGCTGAAGTTTAGCACAGCCTTCCATCCGCAAACGGATGGGCAGACCGAGAGGGTCAATAGAACCATGGAAGACATGCTTCGCATGTGTGTCTTGGACTTTGGAAAGCAATGGGAGGACCACCTTTATTTGGTGGAGTTCGCATACAACAACAGCTACCAAGCAAGTATTCAGATGGCGCCTTTCGAGGCCCTTTATGGTAGAAGATGTCGCACGCCGTTGTCTTGGTTAGAAACGGGCGAGTCAAAGTTGTATAAGCGATCGGAAGTGGATGATGCTACTTCTTTGGTGAGAACCATTCGGGAGAGATTGCTTATCGCTCAGGACCCGCAAGCAAAGTACTATAATGCCAAGCACAGGAACGTGGAGTTCGCTGTGGGCGAGTATTTATACTTGAAGATCAAGCCATTCAAGGGTGTCTCGCGGGTGCGGCGATTGAAAAAGCTAAGCCCGAGGTACCTTGGACCGTTTGAGGTTCTGGAGCGAGTAGGAGAAGCGGCCTATCGGCTGAAGCTTTCAGTGGAGCTAAGTGGTTTACATGATGTATTCCATATTTCGGTGCTTCGGAAGGCGGTGCAAGAGCCTACGCAAGTGATCGCGGTCGATCAAGTGCCGGTGGATAGTGGGCTAACGACAAAAGTCAAGCCCGTGCGGATTGAGGACTCGGAGGTCAAGCGGCTACGCAATAAAGAGATCAGGATGGTCAAGGTCCGGTGGGACAATTGCGGTCGTGAGGAGCTCTCTTGGGAGCGAGAGCAGACGATGCTTGACGAGTATCCGGAGTTGTTCCGCTCAGGTACAAATTTTGTTTTGTACATGTTGTTTTCCCTTTATGTAATTTCGTGGGCGAAATTCTTTTAAGAGGGGTAGAGTTGTAACGCCCCGAAACTCAAAGGAGCAAAGGGGAATGTTTTGGGCCAATTTGAGTTCTGGCTGCAGGCACACGGCCTGGGACACGGGCGTGTCCCAGGGCGTGTCAAGCCTGTGTCGACACTAAGGCGCGAAGTCGACACTTTGGTGTCGACATTGTGTCGAGACTGGGCACACGGCCTGCGACACGGGCGTGTCGCAGGGCGTGTCGACCCGTGTCGACACTTAGCCGTGAAGTCGACACAGTGCTGACACGGCACACGGCCTGCGACACGGGCGTGTCGCAGGGCGTGTCAACCCGTGTCGACACTCGTCCCGCGAAGTCGACACTTTGGTGTCGACAATGTGTCGAGACATGGCACACGGCCTGCGACACGGGCGTGTCGCAGGGCGTGTCGACCCGTGTCGACACTTAGCCGCGAAGTGTCGAGACCATGTACACGGCCTGGAGCACAGGCGTGTCAAGGTGACACGGGCAAGGACACGGGCGTGTCCTAGAACCCGTGCAGTGCTCGGGTTGATAACGGGAGAAAATCATGGGGTACACGGCCAGCTACACGGCCGTGTCAGGTGGAACACGGGCGTGTCAGCTCGAACACGGGCGTGTTCGATACCCGTGTGAGGTTCCAGGTGATTCGATTTTGACGGCGAATGAGGCACACGGCCCTGGACACGGGCGTGTGCCAGGCCGTGTTCGGTCCAGATTGGGCATTTCAGCCCCGAATCGAAGCCGTTCATTTCTTTGACTGAAGATCCAACGGCTGGGGGTTGTTCCTGAAGGGATATACCCGGGTTTTGACTTAGAAAACCCTCACTTTTTCCACTTATCCTCTTTCTAAATCCTTGGAGAAAGGAGAGCTAAGGCAAGAAGAAGAGCTAGATCCGCCATTGGAGGAGCTTCGGAGCTCCGAATCGCAAGCCGACTCCGGATCCGCGGAGGCAACGCTAGTGCGGTCATTTCCATCTGATTACTTTCCGATGGCGCCAAAGAGGACCGCAAGGGTAACGATCCTCATCTTGAGCATGAGTCGCTCTCTTTCTTTGCATAGGAAGCCCGCTCTCGCGAGTTTGCGGAGAGTTGGAGGCGTTCCTTCGGGTAGATATGTGAAGTCCCCGTTGTTTAGAGTCCGTATGCGAGAACGGACATAGGCATTTTGTGTGAAGCCTACCCGGACATGTTAGTCCGGATCGGTGATGTTGCATTGCATAAGGCCGGAGAAGACTCCGTGCTATTGGGTGTTTTCGGGTTTTCTACGCGGTAGATTGCAGCAGGGAGCCTTGGGGACTAACCCAAAGGTGCACCCAGAAAACTGGGCGGACACGAGGTCTTGCCAACTTGGTGGCCTGAGAGCCAACTGGAACATAATGGGGTTATGTGATATGTGTTAGAATGGGACTCGGTGAAAGTTTGACCCGCGCATATGGCTTAAATTGTCGTTGCGATGTGAGCACGGGTTAGATGGAGCCGTACCTGCTCTATGTCGTTCGGGTTAGAGAGACCTAAAGTTACATGGCACTCGCCGTTGGCATAGATGTGAGTCTTCGGCGGTCTATGGCTTAAATTGACGTGACCAATGCCAGGAAGACGAATTGCTCATAGGAATGGCCGTCTAAGTGGCGGTGGTGAGTCCGGAATGTTGGTGGCTTAAGTTGACGTGACATGGACCGGTTCACCGAGAATGTGCCCTGAGTGCACGGGGCGTGTGGCCGTGCGAGCCAACGCCTGTGATGAAATGGCTATGGTTTTTATATTGCTCACTTATGCTAATGAAATGCAGGGAAGGAGCATCGTCGCCCCGAGTTGGGGGCGGGATCGTTATAATTTGGTCAGCATTGCTGACCGTTGCCTTGTTTTGCCACCGTGCGGTGGTTTGTTGCTTGCAGGTGAAGCTGGACCAAGCGGTCAATAGCGGGCTAAAGCTCTTTTTGCGAAGCTGGCCCTCGAAGGCCCGAATGGAAATGTTTATTGCTTTATTCATGTATGACCGGCCTGCGTGCCGAGGTTTGTAAATCATGTAACATACAAGTGAAACATTTTTTGTAAGGCCTTAAGGCTTGTTTTGAGTATTTTTGTAATGACATTCCTATTTTCGTATTAGTGGACATTCATGCTTGTTGCTGGGTTCTTGTTTTGCAACTTTTATAAACTGCTTCCGCTAGAATGCTCTGTGTAGGACGTTTAGATTGGTTGGATGGTTTCCATACGTAACCACCCGGTCTGTCTGTGGTATATGGCGTCGGGCCCCGGCCGGACCTACTGCTATATGCTATGCGACGGATAGGGGGTGTTACACACATGGTGGACCCACCCTACTGTTGACTTTGTTCAAACCCTCAAAAATTCAAATTTTTGGAAGTTTTCCAAATGAGGGCTTCACCTCCCCATCAATAAACTACTTGGGCTCCACCTTCCTCAACACACTAGGCCTCAAAAGGTAGCAAACTCCCTCTCCAAGAGGGTGTGTGCTTGGGCCATGAAGAGGCCCAAAACCTTCTCCATTCCTTTTCTTCCCTATTTCTATTCGGCAATACCTTTCCCCCTGATGGCGCCACCTACCCGGAATAGCTGGATGGAGGAGAGGAACTCCTCCTCCTATTTGTATTAATCCTACACCGAGGAGGGAGGAGCAAGGGGCCTCCTGCACGGCTATAAATAAACTTGCCCCTCCCATGGCTAAGCTCGCACCTCTCCTGAGCTTAATTGAGCACCATCCATCCCATTCCCAACCTCTACCACGCCGGAAACCACCAGCCCAAACCTATCACATCCATTACCTTTAATGGCACATCATCTAGGACCCTCCTGAGCCCCTTTCCCACAGGTGGAACCTCTTCCCCTTCTCCTTCCTCATCTTCCTGGTGTGCAGAATACACCTCCTGGTGGTCGGAGCACTGCTAGTGGCACTCAAGCCAAGCTTTAGGTCGGGTAGTGGCTGCGCGTGGTGAGCCCTGCCCAGTGCAAGTGGTGGCATTTGGAGGGTGTTATACCACTAGGGATGTTCCTCCCTAAAGGCAGAGGTTTGTGGTGCCGCCTATAATTGCCGCTCCGGCGGCACCCGAAAAGTACTTTTCTTTCTATTTTAATTTTTCGGCAGAGGCCGGCTGCGAAGGCCACCGAGCAACCACCATTGGGAGCGCTAACCCCCGGCATGCCATATGGGAGTGGTAATGTGGTATGGAAGCCAGTAGAGAGGCGGGGTGGCACAATATTGTCAGGAGCAGAGCAGGTCGCGCCACCCTGCTCTCGAGTTGAAATTTTACGGTGGTGACCGGCGGTATCCGGCCGCCAGACCACCACTACTAGGATCGCCGACCCCCGACAAGTCGACCAAGGGCGGATCCGATGGCTGGTAGCTACTGACCGGCGATGGCAGAGGCCACCACCTTCTGCATTGTCGGGAGCAGCAGCCACCATTTGATCTTCATCAGATGGGCAGGATTTTCATAAATCTCGCCCCTGCCTGAGCATCAGCGCTCCCATAGTAGATCAGTGTTTGTTCCGTTGTGGGGACTGAAGGAGGAAATTCGTCATTCTGATCAATCTCAGCAACGGATTAGAGTTAAGCATCAAAATTCAAAGTGTGACCTTAAGAAATTCTTCGTTCGGCTCAATCTTGATCGGAATATTTTGGAAAACTTTTTAGGGTCAAGATAGGCCCTCTTTGATGTTGTATAAAAATTTGGGGACTTTTGTGTAGAAGTTGAAGATTTTCAAATTTTTCGGTGCATAAGGTCGCATTTTGAATTTTGATGCGTTCAAATATTTTAGGGAAGGAATTGTAGCGTGCGATCATGATATAATTTATGAATTATTTTTCAAATAAATGATAATGAGATTTATATAAGTGAAATCTCAAGCTCGAAACGATACCGAGATTTTTGTAAATCGTCGAGTTCTTTATTTAAGAAAATAATTCTTGAGTATTTTGAGTGTATCGGGAAATGAATGATACAGACAATAAGTGGGGGCAATGCCCAACCTCAATTCGTATGTTTGAACTTTTCCTTTGTTTTGAAAAGATTCACGAGATTGGTTTTTGAGGAAAAATCAGGCTCTCTAAAATAACCGGGATCGTCCCAACTCCGGCAATCAAGTTGGCTCCTATCCTTGAATGTAAGATTAAGCTCTCGATAATCAATTCAGTATATATATCAAGAAATAAGGAACTCATAATAAGCTTCTCTGGTCTGATAAAGCTGTATATAAAAGGCGTGACTAAACATGTTATCATACTTTAGTAATGGGTGAAACTCCTAAGAAGCTTCTTAAGAACAAAAATGGAACTGAACATTCCTCCTAAGAACATAGATGGAACTGAACTTTCCCTTTTAAGGACAGAAATGAAACTGTACATTCCTCCTATGAACGAAGATGGAACCGAACATTTCTCCTGAGAACGGAGATGGACCTGAACATTCCTCTTATGAACGGAGATGGAACTAAAACCTCCTAAAAATGGAGTGATGGATTACTAACCCTTTACTTTTATTGCACTTTCTTTTATTCCAGTCATGTGCTGGTCCATTTCCTTTCAGTTGTTTTAGTACTGTTTTCTTTTCAATACTACTCCAGACTTGTACTATTCCAGTTTCTTTCAGTACTTTCAATACAGCTTTCTTTTCAGTACTACTCTTGTCTTATACTGGTCTAATTCCTTTAAGTACTTTATTTATTGTTATTTCTGTTCAGTAATTCTCCAGTTTCGTATTGGTCCAGTTTACTTCAACAGTTTATTTCAGTCCAACATTTCATTTTCACGGCCTATTTTTAGCAGCATTTTCTTACCATACTTAAATTACTGCAATTTACTATTTCAGCATTATTAACACGAGTCCTACTCTGCCGAGCAGTTAGTTATGATATAGCATTAGTTGGGGACTACCGAGTCTCGAGATATTCCTCTAGAGTTAGCCTCAAATAATGTGCTCCCACACTCATAGCGCTCCTTGTAAAATGCTGAGAGGCATGTTGTTTTAAAAAGGCTGCTTGACCGAATTATTTGATGTCAAGTAGGGTAGACCGCCATAAACCCGGTGTGTACCAGTGAATTATTTAGATTGAAATGTTTGTAAATTGTTTGCAGTGAAGAGTGGTGACTTAGTCACTTCCACAAACCATTCGTACCGGTGTGGGAAGGATGATGACTCATGGCAATAAGGAGATTTGTAGCACGGGTGACCGACCCTTTAATTTTCCCTATTGGGTTCCTTCCACTGGTCAGCCTAAATTTTTAGAATTCTCTTGATGTCCCTCATATCCAAGAGTACAGTTAGTTGTATGCTAGGGCCTGGGTAGTGTGGTATCACCACACCCAGAAGTGGTAGAACTAGCCACTATATTGACATAGAGTGTGCACGCGGGTTTGAATACCTACAGTGTGCGCTGATTTGAATACATGCAGTGTGTTGGCGGGTTTTGAACACTTGTAGTGTGATTACAGGTTGTGAGTACGTATTAATTGTGTGATAGATAGTAGACAGCTTAATATATAACTGATGTGTTAAAATATCAAAAGATAGTCAAGTTGATATCTATGATATCAAGTAAAACTTCCAAAGCTATCAAGATGACACTTTGATCAAGCGAAAAGCGGGATACAGGGGAAGGAACACTTCAACCAAGCTCAGTAAATCAGATGCAAGAATAGTAACAAGCAGGTCATGTATTAACAATCCCCTTTACAATAAGAGGTATACATGGCGAGACATGATTTCGCCAAGTACAAACATGGAAGCAAAAAATAACAGAAACAGAAGCCGGGCGGACAGAGACTGAGACTGCCGAGACTGCCAGCCTTGCCGAACTGAACAGCGAAGTCCACCGAGACTGCGTGGTCGCGCGGACTACACATTATTCAAGCTGAAGAAGCGTGTCCGCAAACTGCAAGCTACCTGACAACTGAGGGTGCCTAGCCGCCAGTTAGACCTCGAATAGACAGCTGTCGAACTGATGAATAAACGCCCAGACTGGCAGACAGGTTATTGAACTAGAATTGCTGAAGCAGAGAAGACTGACTGGCCGCAACTGTGGTCTGCTACTAATCGCTGATTGTAAACCGCAAACTTCACTGATCCCTAACCGCGGTCACCACCAAAGTGCTGGCTTCTTAGAGTTAGTCACACAACCTGCACACAGCAAACCAGTTAACCTTCTCAAACCGCGCGGACTGAAAATCCGAGGCCGCATCAATTAACCCATGCTCAACTTACTATTCTTTTAGTCACTGTTGATGTGACGGGGGGTCCTATTTATAAGCACAGAGAGGAGTATGGTAACTGCCCTAGTGGATAGAGACACCACCCCAGATCTCAGCTAGCACCAAGCAGTCCGCCTAGTCCGCATGGACAAAGGCCGGACATCATCCAATCCGCCTGGCACCAAGGCTAGAAGCTAGTCCGCAATCCGGCGGACACTACACCAGCCCGCACGATGCAGGGGACAAAGCAACAACTCGCACACATCGCAGAGACTACACCAGCCCACAACAACAAGTCCACGACCAACAAGCACAAGCCACCCGGTCAACCAGCGGACTCGAAGGACTCTACAATCAACCTGGAATTGTCATAGAACATGACTAAGTCTAGTAACCAGTGTACCTCTGACGCGAGCTCCGCGGACACGAACATCAATCCGCTTAGTCTGCCAGATCTGACCACGTTCGCTTAACCGCAAACTTCGTGGTTACCTCCTAACCGCATTACTAGAGAACAAGGGCACATGTCAATGTCGATCTCACGAGCACCAAGACCAGTCCGCATATAGCGAACTCCGCGGACTATAAACAAGTCCGCCGAAGCCGCGAATAACCAACCTATCCGCACGGCTCTCCTAGGACAAAACCACCAGGCCTCAAATGCAAACTGCTCAAGCCGCACCACCTGTCCGCTAGACTGTCCGCCCAAGCTGCGCGGTCTGCCCGATCAACCCCCCCACTTTCACTTCAATAATTTCAACAATTCCCCTTAAAGTGAGAAGTGGTGACCAAACCCAAAAGTCTTCGTAACCATTGAAATGGACCCTTTGACAGCGACTTAGTGAAGATGTAGACGAAGTTGCCCTCTCTCCGCACATGCGCAACCACAAGAGACCCCTTCAACATATTCTTCCGAATGAAGTGGTGCTCAATCTTTATATGCTTGGTCCTCGCGTGACAAACTAGATTGTTAACCAGTTTCAGGGCACTCTCATTGTCACCGCGAAGCAGATTTGGACCTTACACTTCTTCGTAGATGTCCTCTACTAGCCTCCTCAGCTAGATGGCTTCACGATCTACCAAGGCCGAAGCCTTGTACTCCTCTTTTGTAGTAGAGATGGACACCGGGTCCTGCTTCTTACTACAACATGAAATTCCCGCTGAGCCGCATGTGAAAACATAACCAGATGTGGACTTCCGATCATCTCAGTCTCCTCCATAATTATCATTAGTGTAACCATACAGAGAAAAGGTTGTGCCCCTCCTATACAGGAGTCCCATATTAGAAGACCTCTTCACATACTTTAGAATATTCTTTGCCGTAATCAGATGAGACTTCCTCGGTTCCACCATATAATAACTAACTCGGCATACATCATAAGCAATGCCTGGCCATGTAATCTTCAAGTAAATAAAGCTCCCCGCCAGAGCTTGGAACACCAAGGGATCAGGAAGAATCCTCCCCTCATCACGTCAAAGCTTCAGGACACGATCCATAGGAGTAAAGCTACTCTTTCCCTCCTTCAAGCTGAATCGTTGAACGATTCGCTCAGCATAGCCCTTTTGAGAAATGAGTATCCCGCTCTTATTCCTCTCAACCTCGAGTCCAAGGAAATGATGGAGCTCAACCAAATCCTTCATCTCGAATCGTATAGCTAGCTCGACCCAAAACCTAGCTACCTCCTCCTCAGAGTTCCCCATGACGATCATGTCGTCCACGTATAACAGCACCAAGACATAAAGCTCCCCTTGCTTCTTTATGAACAACTTGAGTCTAAATCTGAAGCAAAGTATCCGCAGAACTGGAGGTATTCTACGATCTTTCCATACCAAGCACGCGAAGCCTGCTTTAACCCATAAAGAGTCTTCTGAAGCTTACAGACGTAGTACGAATGATCTTCAGATACGTACCTTGTTGGTTGAACCATGAAGATTTCTTTATCTATCTCTCCGTAAAGAAAAGCATTCTTTACATCTAGTTGCCACATCTTCCATCTTTGGGAAGCAGCCAATGCGATCACCACCCGCACTGAAGTCATTTTTTCAACTGGACTAAACATCTCTTCATAGTCTTCGCCATACTGTTGGGAGAACGCTCGAGCAACCAGACGATCTTTGTATCTTTCGATACTCCCATCAACATTCTTATTTAGTTTGTACACCCACTTGCACTTGATAGGATAACGCCAAGGAACTTAGGCACAAGATCCCAAGTCTTGTTACTTCAAATGGCTGCCATCTCCTCATCCATAGCGTCATCCCATTCCTTGACTCTAGTGGCATATTCAAATTTTGAAGTCTCCCACTCATCCAAGGGGCCTGTAAAGAAATATGAGATAAAGCTCACCAGGTTTTCATCATTGTATCGAGTTGGTGGTTTAATGGTCCTCTTTGATCTCCGAAGGGCCTGGCCATTACTGACCACCTCTGCTACGTCTTCTTCTCCATCTCCATTCTCAGGAATATTATGAGCAATGTTCCCCTGCTTCCTGAACCAGAAGCCTCCGCCCCAGATCTTGAAGCACCTGGAGCTCCGGGTGACACCGACAACTTCATTAGAAGATCCTTAGTAGCTTCCTCCGGACCACCATCAAATCTGCTCTCCTACAACTCAACAATGCTACCTCCATACGATGTCAGTTCATCAAAGACAACGTCTCTTGATACCACAAACTTCTTCATTACAGGATCCAAACAATTCCATCCCTTCTTCCGCTCATTATACCCTACAAAGATAAGCTTCCTTGCCTTTACATCAAGTTTAGTCCTCAAAGCATCTAGGGCGTGTACGTAGCAGGTTAATCCAAACACCCGAAGGTGCTCAACACTGGGTTTCTGCTTAAACATCAGCTCATGAGGAGACTTCATGTTGATCGGACTTAGAAGCATCTGATTGATGATGTAGGTTGCACATGCCATTACTTATGCCCAGAAGGACCTCAGAATGCCCTTTGCATGGAACCAGCATTTGCAAGTTTCTGTCAAATGACGGATCTTCCTATCTGCTACTCCATTTTGTTGTGGAGTATGTGCATAAGTAAGCTCCCTCAGGATGCCTTGCTTCCTGCAGAAGTTAGAGAACTCAGTTGAGACGAACACACCTCTGTTGTCTATTCTCAACTTCTTAATCCGCAGGTCAAGCCGACCCTCCACCAGCTCCTTGAACATCACGAACAACCAGAAAGCATCAGAATTCTCCTTCATGAAGTATACCCACGTGTACCTCGTATAGTCATCTATAAGCACAAGCATATACATGCTCCATCCAAGACTAGCCGTGACAGTTGGTCCCATCAGATCACCATGAATGCACTCCAATGGTGCTTTACTTTTAGTTTGTGATTTCTCAAACGGATGATGATGTGCCTTTTCCATATTGACATCCCTCACAAACGTGACTATCACCGTATGATGACAACTTAGGCAAGCCTTTCACAAGGCTTCTCACCACCATGGCGTTTAGCTTGTCCATCCTTACGTGCCCCAGCCTTTCATGTCAGATAGTCTCACTATCATTAGCCCTCATTCGATCAACATAGGAGCTTGTTGATAAAACAAACAAGTCCTTTACTCTCCTCCCAATGTGAGCAACATCAGTCTTTACCGCTGATACGTTCCGGAGAAACTTCACTTTTATTGGGCCAAACAGAACATGATAGCCCACATCAACCACGTTGGTCATGAGAAAAGGTTCTTCTTCATGCCCGATATGTGATAAACACTCCTTAACGTAATTGGCTCAATATCACTACCCAAAGACACGACTCCATCCTTCTCGACTGCATGTACAGAATCATCATCAGTAATAATAGCTTCATTACCAGAAAAATCCTACAACAAAGAGAACTTCGACTCATCCCCAGTGAGATGATGACCACACCCAGAGTCGATGATCGAGTCATCTTGGTAGTTGATGGAAGACAAAGCATGAACACACACGCCCGTCAAGAAAGCATTCCCCCATCCATCTCCCTCAGTACTGGAGCAAGCCTCATCCTTGACTACAGCATGACCAGGCTGAAGCTTCACCTTACAGTCTTGTTTGAAGTAACCTTGCTAATGTACCTGTAGCACCTTGGTCCTTCCATCTTCTTCTCACCACGCTTAGAAGAGGAACTTTTCTACAGCTGAAATGAAGTTGATGGACCATCGCCAAAAGGTTTCTTCTTCTTGTCCCATCTCTTCTTCTTCCCTGAGAAGAGATCATCACTGTCTCCTCCAAAAATAGTCAATCCAGCCATCTGCCTTGCTAAGCTCTCCTGCGAAGCCATTAAGTTCTCTAGCTCAAGTAACGATGGTTGTATGGCCCAGCCTTGAATAGAGGTCACAAAGGCCACATACTACTTCCGCAAGCCACGGATAATGTGCCTATTGAGCTTCACCTCCTAGATAGGCTTATCAGGGTCCAACACTGATATCTCAGTGCACAGGTTCTTCATTTTAAGGAAGAAGGTTGAGATCAACAAATCTCCGTGAGTGGCTCTTGTTAACTCATTCTCTAAGAATTGTAGTCGTGCTACATTATTCTTGTTGAATAACCCATCAAGGGAAGTTCAAATCTCAGCAGCTGATCGACATCCAAGGATGTGATCAAAGAGCTCAGGTGAGATAGCCCACTTTAGAGTAAACTCAGCCTCTGTATTCATTTTCCTCCAAGCTCTCACCTCTTCAGCAGACCCAGTTGCAGCAGTAACCTCTGCTTTATTCTCTCCACACACCACTTCCCACAGATCCTCTCCAAGAATATAGCTTTCCACGCACGACCTCCACTTCTTAAAATTGGTTGGCGTTAAAAGCTCAATACCAAGACCACATGCAAAACCACTATCCATTGCAATATTACTGATCTACAACTTCCAGAGAAGAGCAAACTGGGTGTTTGATCACTACTCAAGCCTTTGAACCTCCCTCTGATACCATGTTAAATTTCACAAGATAGTCAAGTTGATAGCTCTGATATCAAGTAAAACTTCCAAAACTATCAAGATGACACATTGATCAAGCGAAAAGTGGGAAATAGGCACAGAAAGACTTCAACCAAACTCAGTAAATCAGATTCAAGAACAGTAACAAACAGGTCATGTATTAACAATATCCTTTACAACAAGAGGTATATATGGAGAGACATGATATTGCCAAGTACAAATAGGGAAGCAGAAAACAACAGAAAAAATAGAAGCCTGGCGGACAGAGACTGAGACTGCCAAGACCGCCGCCCTTGTCTAACTAAACAGCAAAGTCCGCCGAGACCGCGAGGTCGCGTGAACTACCCGTTATTCAAGATGAAGAAGAGCTGTCCACAAACTGTAAGCTGCCTGACCGCTAAGGTCGCCTAGACGCTAGTTAGACCGCGAACAGACTGCTGCCGAACTGATGAACAGATAACCCAGACCGCCCAGACCGACGGACAGGTTATTGAACTGGAATTGCTGAAGGAGAGAAGACCGGCTGGCCGTAACTATGACCTGTTGCTAACCGCTGATTGTAAACTAAAAGCTTCAATGATCCCTGACCGCAGTCAACACCAAAGTCCTGGCTTTTCAGTGCTAGCAGCATAACCTGCACACGGTAAATCGGTTAAATAGCTCAAACTATGCGGACTGAAAATCTAAGGCCACAGCACTTAACCCATACTCAACTTACTGCTCATTCAGTTATTGTTGATGTGACAGGGGGTCCTATTTATAGGCATGGAGAGGAGTGTGGTCACTGCCCTAGTGGATAGAGACACCACCCCAGCTCACAACTAGCACCAAGCAGTCCACCCAGTCCTCCTGGACAAGGGCTGGACATCAGCCAATCCACCAGGCTGCAAGGCTAGAAGTCGGTTCGCAACACGGTAGACATCGCACCAGCCCGTTTGCTGCAGCGGACATAGCAATAGCCCGGACACCTCGCGGACAACGCACTAGCCCACAACAACAAGTCCACGAACAACAAACATAAACTTCCCGATCAACCAGTGGACTATGCGATCAACCTGGACTTATAACAGAACATGACCAAGTACAGCAGCAAGTGTACCTCTGGCGCGAGCTCCATGAACACGAACATCAATACTCTTAGTCTGCCAGATCAGATCAAGTTCGCCTAACCGCAAACTCTGTGGTTACCTCCTAACCGCACTACCAGAGATCAAGGGCACAAATCAATGCTGATCTCACGAGAACCAAGACCAGTATGCATATAGCAAACTCTGCGGACTCCAAACCAGTCCGCCCAAGCCGTGGATAACCAGCCTATCCGCACTGCTCTCCAAGGACAAAACCACCAGGCCGCAATTGCAGACCGCTCAGGCCGCACCACCAGTCTGCCAGACTGTCCTCCCAGGCCGCGCGGTCTGCCCGATCAACCACCCACTTTCACTTCAATAATTTCAACAAGATGTTTATGCTGCTACTTTTCAGATATATTATGATGCACTCCTTCAGATATTTGCTGCTAGCATATGAAATGAAAATTGTATTATATTGAAATATTGTTGTTAAATTTCTCTTGCTTTGGTTATTTACTTATTGTTGGGTGTGTAGGCTCATCCCCAGGATATAGATCCGGGGAAGAGATGCATTTCCACATAGCTTTATGACTAGCGATTATAAAAATAAGCATTCACAGGAGACAGAGCGCCGCGAAGTCAAGTTGCTGCGTAGCTGCGTACCAGCAGTTGAGACTATCAGAACAGAGGCACCCGCATCTTCTCCAGACTTCCGAGACATGAGTTTCTAGTGTACGAGGCACGAGAGAGAGAGAGAGAGAGAGAGAGAGAGAGAGTTTAGTGATAGATGCTTTTGGATCCTATGGGGGCACGCATGTATAAATTGTGGCTACGGTCTATGCTTTTAGTTATATATATATATAGATATATATTATCTATATATCTGTGTGCATGTCTGTGTTTGTATGTGCGCGCGCGCTTATATATATTTGTTGGCTCATCTACAGTTGTGATATGTTATGTTATGTTGCGATTCATGCATGTCAAGATATCCAACTAATTCTTGGCAGACTGGGCTATTGAAACTCGGGAAACACTGGGTAGACGTCTTGGGCAGTAAGAACTGTATTCCACCCAACATGGGTAAAGGTTGGGTGAGGAATTTTTACAAATAGATCAGAGTGATCAAGATCTTTCCCTATGGGGTAGTCTCAGCATCCTTCCGTCCCTTGCTCTGTTCCTTGGTTCAGGATTAACCACACAGTGGAAGCTGGTAGATCCTAGCGTTAGATGCTTAAGTATTCTAGGTTGTATGGTAGCACTCTGCATACCTTTTGTTTCCACTTATGTCAGTATTTTGCAAATTCCCCTTACTTTTTGAAAGTACTGACATTTTTCATGTTTCTTCTCCAGATATTGGAGTCCAGTAAAGGAAGGTCATCCTCCATAGGTTATATTCCCACCACTCCACCTCCAGACCTAGTTTCCTATACAATTATACCATTGACTGAGACAGATTTAGAGTGGATGCTAACATTCATACTTACTACGTTTTAGACTATCATGACTCCATTAGCACAGTAGCTTGTGGTACCTACAGACCTCCTGATGACTTTTCGGTGGCTAAGAAATCCCACCTTTAGATGCACAAAGACTGTCATGCAGGCATAGGAGTGGTTAGAGCGAGTAGAGGAGTTGTTAGTGGGCACGATATGCCCTGTGGTTGTTGTAGTTTCCCTGGAAGTGACTATATTATAGGTATATGCTAGGGATTGGTGGAGGGAGGCCAGCTCCACTTTTAGTGGGCGACCGCAGAATTCCATCCTATGGGGGGAGTTCTTTAATGATTTAATGGAGCACATTATTTCGAATGCTAACTGAGCCGCGCTGCATGAGAGGTTCCTTCTTATCCAACAGGGTGATAGGACAGGCCCCTAGTACCAGCGGGAGTTCATTCACTTAGCCCGCTTTGCTGGGACGCTTGCGGCTACCGATAGAGACCGATCTGCTCGTTTTTACTGAGTCCTGCGCAATGATTTTCAACATGTGCTGATTATGATTTCCCATTTCACCTTTCATACGATAGTGACTCGTGCCCTCGCTTTAGAGTTGGATCAAAGGATGGTGGCCTAACCACACTGAGGATAGGTGGAGGCCCCACAAGGCCAGGGAGAGAGAGAAGAGCTGCTCCCCAATGACAGGATAGTGACAGTGTAAGACCCCCTCTTTTTTTTTCTTTTTAAAATCCCGGGGTCTTAGGCCCAGAACCGCCGCCATGCGGTGACACCTTCGCACCCGGGAAGGTCGTCACTACAAGACGCCGATCCTGCCGGCCAAATCGATCGCAGCTGACACAAAAGTAGCATTACAAGAGAAGACAAGTCCACAGCATATCACATATATATAAAAATCTCCACGAAGGAGAGTGTCCACAGAATAATAAAGTTTACAGAAATAAAAGGGCTGAAGCCCGGTACATCCATATCCTCACTACAGATCCCTCATGCGGAAGCAAAAGAAAACAACTACTAGAAGTCGGAACTCCCGGTCCCAGCTGGCTGTACTCCTGAGCTAGACTGCCCTATCTCCAACTGCACCGGTCTCCTGGGCTGCTCCTCCATACTCGGCTCCACGATCCCCTAATATGATGTGGTTCGAAAACCATTAGTCTAAAAGACTAAGCCCTATCGTCCCCCACCCCTTCCCCCATGCTCCTAGGCACCGAGCGGGGAGGAAGAAAGGAAGGACGTGAAAGAGGAGAGAAATCAAAAACAGGTGACAGGGGAACCTAGCTAGCAATTTTATAATCAGGTTATAATGAGTAAAGTAAGAAAGGAATATAACCTTCACTTATGTGAATACACATAAGCCAAGGGATCTTCTACAAGGCTCCCATCGTATAAAATGTCCCATACCACTTTATACGTTGGGGTGTCGGTTATCACAAGCAGAATATAAATATTGAAATAACCTTAATTTATAAACTTGCCCACACAAGCTTATAGACCAAGGGGTCGTTTTGCAGGGCCTAATGTATAAGTGTCCCATACCACTTATACTTTAGGTGTCAGGGTTAAATGAATCGTTGATGCTATGACATGCAAGTGGGTATGATGGACATGCAAGTGCAACACACACACCCGACTCTGTGCACACAGACCTTTAGTTCCCCCTTTCGGAGTCGTTACCTCCCAGGATACCTCCGTAGTGGCAGACGGAAGCGGTGGGTTGGGCCTCGCCCACCTCAAAACCAGTAAAAGCACTACCGGTCTGACCTATCGTACGCCTCAACGCTTGGTGCACTAAGCGGACTACCGCGTACTCTTGCCGACAAGACCGCCGGACTTAAGTTTGGCGAAGTGTAAAACCACACTTGCCGAGTCATCGTATAGGCGTCGGTGCATCGACTAACCCATACCGAAGACCCACCACCTTAACTTTCTTTCCTTCCATGCACATGCAAATTTATCGTATCCGAACAGAGCTAAAGCTCCCCGGACCATCCCGTCCGTCACAAATATCAACCGAGCCCAAGCTCGCCGGACCGAAACGTCCGTCTCTTATTCCAAACCTCATCCCTTTGAACACCGCGGGATGGTGCCCCTTTGAACACCTCGGGACGACTTAACCATTTCCAATATTGTCCAACTAGTGAGTGCGGTGTGAAAACCTATTTACTATATTACTCTTTCGATTTGTTCTTAAAGGTTTACGTTAACCCAGGACTGCCCCCGGTATTCCCTGTGAAGGGCTCTCAAGGGGCACTAGGAACTGTGTTGGGATTACGCCCAGCGTTCCCTTTCGCAAGGTACTTATTATTATTATTGGTTGATTTCCCTTACCCAATACCTTCTCATATTGCGATAGACTAATCCTAGGGTGGTTTAGACCTTTCACTCTCGCGGGAACGACGATCTTTCGTCGAACTCGCGTACCTCTAACACACATCAACTCGATTCCCGCACTCCTTAGAACTTTCTCTGGTGACTCATCTACTTTCATTCCAATCCATCCAGCTCGACTAACTCTACACTAATCCAACTCTGATCCTAATACGACTTTTCCCCAAATTACTATTTGCAGACCAACCTATACTAAGTGATGTTCGTGATAGGATGTCCTTCAAATTTTCATCCGAATGACCTAGAATTATTACCGGAGTCCTATCATGACCTAAATAATTTATTTCCAGAATATTATATTTTTCTCAATTAACCTCCTATTTAAATAAATTCTTACAAATGCCAATTATTGCCAAGTTGATCATGAAGTATCTTAAATTATGATCCCACTGACCCAAGGAATTTTTCATAAGTTGTAAAATTGTAAAATAATACTGTCAGCCAAGTTTTATAATTTTCTCTTCAATTTTTCTATTTATCTCCTAAATAATTCAAAATTCACCTATTGGATATTTTTCAAAGGAGGTATAAGGAATTCATTTCCAAAACTTCTAAGAAATTTCCAGCAAGCTTATAATATTAAAAGAGTGCCACAAACAGAATTTCACTAATTTTCAAGTAACAATGGCTATTAACTTTTATTTCTAAATAATTTACCAAAATGTCATTATGAAGATTTAAAAATTTGTGGTTCATCCAAAAATGCTGAGAAAATTAATCAAGGCTATTTATACTCAGATATGTCATCAATAATTTTTTTCATAATTTTCTACTGAGTATTTGCAATAATTCTAAATTAAATGAAATAAGGGCAAAAATGTAATTTCCACATTCCTTTTATCAATATTCCTCAAACAGAGACAAAAATTTTTTAGGAGTTAAACATGTCATGATATTATTCTTGAAAAAATTTGGGGAAATAACTAAGTGACAAACCTAATTTCAACATTTATTCTTCAAAAGTCCTATTAATTCAATAATTCCAAATAATGGGATTTTTTGATTCCAAAAATCCCATTATTTCAGTGAGGTGTAAAAATCATCCTAATAGGCCACTGAAATTAATTACATGAATTTAGCATGATCCAAATGGGCCTAATACTCAAAATTTCAAAAATTACTAATGGCACCCCAAGCCTAAGCATGTTCCTCATTTGCATGTGGGATAACCCACCCTACATTGATCCAAACTTGATGAAATTTAAAACATATATTTATAATGTCCTGAAGGACAAGCCACCAAAAGTTGGGGCATTTTAGAGTTGAATTAACCCAAGAATCACCTAAACAAACCTAGGGGTAATTTGGTAATTTCACCATAATTTTAATTACAAAAATCCCAATTTTTGGGCAGGGCCTAAATATGCCCTAAACCAGTTACATACCAAAATCTCAAGTCATTTGGGCCTCTGGATGGGCTTGGGCATCCCTTTCAAATTTCTGCATTTGTGTTATTTGCAGTCCAAGACCATTTAATTTTTAGATCTTGCATGTGAGATATCTCAACATGCAGAGGGTTAAATTGTCTAATATTTCTACCATAGGTATAATAAACCCCTAAGGGCAGGCCACCAAAATTTGGGGCATTTTGGAGTTGATATGCTCCAAAAATCAACAAACTTTAATTTATCCTATTTGGACTAAAACTATAGCATTATTTTCCCCAAAAATTTCCATTTTTGGGGAGGGCCTAGAGATTCCTAATTAAGCCATATGCCCAAAATTTCAGCCCATTTGGACTTAGGGTTTAGGCAGGGCACCCATTTTAGTTTCTGCCCTACTCTAGGACCAGCCCTAGGAAAATAGCTCTATAGGGCAGTACACTTAACCACAAATTATGTGTAACATGGAATATTAAAGGAGACTCCAAGACCTACAGGTTTTATGTTGAGAACATTTTATGAAAATGGCTGTACAGGCCTAAATATGGACATGCAAAAATCGGTTTAAAAAGGGGCAGAAAATAACACTATTCATGAATTAAAATAAAACCAGGATTTAATATTTGCATGGCACTAATCTTAAAGCAGGTGGACGGCTGCTGCTCTTCTTCTCCGATTCGACTGGTTCTCTGCCCGAACTTCACGGGCCTTTTCCCGGCCGCCTCCGGCGGCACCTCCACCGGCAAACTTCTCCTCTCCCCTCACGGTGGTGGGGGCGAGCTTTTGCCGGCGGCTAGGGCGGCCGGAGGTGGCGGCGCCACCTCACCCGAAGCTTGCAAAACGGCCAATAATGGCTGAAAATGAAGATTTGGGTTCGTGCTCATTCGAGCCCGAACCCTAACCTAAACATCCCTAAGATCTATACATGAAGAGAGAGGTGAGGGAGGACCTTCTCGGCGGCCTTGCGACGTGAGGAGCGGCGGGGAACCATGGCGGCGGTGGCGGCGCTTCTCCCTTGGTTTTCACGGCCAAGCTCGGTTTCTCTCCCTCTCTGCTGCTGCTCTCCTTGTTCTGAGACTGGTGAGACTGAAATGGGAGAGGGAGAGAGTGAGAGGATGAAGTATGGAGGGGAGGGTGATAATTCCTAAGTGCAAGGTGGTGGGTTTGCCTTGTTTTTGTCACCAAGCATGCATGGGTGGGTCCCACTCCATTCCAGCTCCTTCTCATGACTCAATGGGTCGGCCAGCCCATGTGGGGGCTGATGGCATGGGTCCAAGTGGCTCATTTCCCTTAAACACCCTTAAATACCCCTTTCTCTCTCCTAAATTATTCTTTAATTTTGAGATTTTCTCTCTCTCTCTCTCTCTCCTAGTCACTAAGTTGGCTGGTAAATCTCATATTGGCAGCCCACATGTTTATTTCGTCCACCAAAATATGGTTAGCCCAAGTGAGTTGGGCTTGAGCTTGAGTTAGCCCATTTGGGCTAGCTTGACCCAAACCTAGGCTACGGTTGACTTAGATCAATTTGGTCTTTGAGGTTGGCCCAAATGGGTCCTTAGTGACTCATTGGCCTCCCCTAAGGCCTAGGTAGGATTGTATTGGCCCTTTGGAGGTCACTTGACCCTTAAATAGGGTACCTTGACTACTTTAGGGCTAGAGTTGACTTTGGTCAACTTAGCCTTTTTGGTTGGCCCCAATGGGTCCTTGGTGACCCGTTGGCCTCTCACTATGGTTATGAAGGTATGTGTGGGGTCCACTTGGCTAAGGGAACTTCAATTGGCCCTTGTGTAGGCCAGTTTGACCCAATGTAGGCTAGGTTGACCCATTTAGGGTTAGAGTTGACTTTGGTCAACTCAGCCTCTTGGGTGGACCCCAATGGGTCCTAGGTGACCCTTTGACCTCACTCTAGGGTTAGGTGGGCTTGGGTGCGGCCCACTTGGCTTGGGGATGGTCAATTGACCCTAAGTAGGTTGGTTTGACCCATTTAGGGTTAGGGTTGACTTGGGTCAACTTAACCCTTTTGACTGCCCTCCATGGGTCCTTATTGATCGAATGGATCTTACCATGGTTTGATGAGAACATGGTGGGGTCTTGAAGTCTTGGTGAAGCCTCATGGTTATCTTAAACAAAGGTTCAGGAATTTACTATTTGCAGACCATAGTGGCCTCACCCACATTCTTAGGTTATCCTTGGTCTTCTTGGGCTTCCTAGGGTTTGGTCATGACCTAGTCATGGCCAATAACCACACTTAGGGGTCTAGTTGGAAATGGGATGTTACAAATCCCAATAAACAAAACAAAGATTTCGTCCCCGAAATCCAGGTTAGGGCTACGGGAATTTCTACCAAAGAAGGAAACTTGTAACATCCCATAAGAAGTGGAATATTACATCTCGACGCCATGTTCGCTAAGTTAGGATTAAAGGAAACCTAAATCTATGACCTAATTCGCCCAATTGGCAAGGACAAGATCCCAATAAACAAAAGATTAGCCTCTATTCTTCTTGGAGCAGCCTTACTAGTTTAAAGCAGGAAAATAAATTGAACATGTTGAGAGGTTGTGAGGTATACCTGACTGAATAACTCCGGATATCTTTCCTGCATCAGGTCCTGTGGCTCCCAAGTATGCTCCTCTCGTCCGTGGTTCCTCCACAGGACCTTGACTAGGGGGATCTTCTTGCGGCGCAAGACTCGTATCCCCTGGTCGTCGATCCGTATCGGCTCCAAGTGTACGGATCGATCCGAAGCTACCGGCCCATCAGTGGCCGAAATCTGTAACTCTGGGCGTAGTAGGGCCCTCCTGAGTGAAGACACGTGAAAGACGTCGTGTAAGCCGGCCAGCTCCGGTGACAGCTCCAGCCGGTAAGCTAGGGGACCGATCCGCTCCAGGATCCTGAACGGCCCCATGTACCTCGGGCTAAGCTTCTTCCGCCGACCACGTACTCGTGAAACCCCATGCATCGGCTGAATCTTCAAGAACACCCGATCCCCTGCCTGAAACTCCACTAGACGATGACGAGCGTCATAATATTTCGCCTGCCTGCTCTGTGCCTCCAGCATTCTATCCCGTATCAACCGTACCTGCACCTCAGTATCCTCGATAAAGTCCGTGCCCCCAATCTTTGGACCCTCATCTTGTATCCAAGACAACGGAGTCCTACATTTCCTCCCATACAACGCCTCATATGGAGCCATCCGTATACTAGACTGATGACTGTTATTGTACGAAATCTCCACTAGGGGTAACATCCTCTCCCAGGGCTCTCCACGGTCCACAATACACAGTCTCAGCAGGTCCTCCAGTGTCCGGTTTGTACGCTCTGTTTGCCCATCTGTCTGGGGGTGGAAGGCCGTACTGAAAACCACTCGAGTACCCAAGTATGCCTGTACTGTCCTCCACTCCTTGGACGTGAATCGTCCATCTCGATCTGACACGATTGTCTTGGGCACCCCATGATATCGCACAAACTGCTCTATGAACCTCCGTGCCAATACTCCGACAGCATCCTCCTTCCTGATCGGGATGAACCTAGCCACCTTCGTCAGTCGGTCAACGATTACCCAGATAGAATCGTTTCCCGCCCGTGATCGAGGGAGACCATGGATGAAGTCCATTGCGATATCCTCAAATTTCCACTCCGGCACCGGGAGTGGCTGTAATAAACCAGCGGGATGTCTGCATTCTGCTTTCACTAACTGGCATGCCTCGCAGTGCGTCACAAAGTGGGCGATGTCCTACTTCATGCCCGGCCAGTATAGAGTCTTCTTCAAATCCGCCGTCATTTTAGTGATCCCGGGATGTATAGAATATCTGCTATGATGAGCCTCGGCCATTATGTCGTCCCGAATCTGGCCTCCATCCGGTATGTAAGTACGGCCTCTGAAACATATCAGATCATCTCGCATCGAATAGTCTCCAGCTGAGCCTGCCTCTAAGGCCCGGAAAATCGGCTCTAGTTTGGCATCCCGCCTCTGCCAGTCTCTGACTCTGTCATGTATATCATAGGTGGTGCTCGTAGCGGCCAGGTACTCCTTGTACCGCTCAGGGTCATCAGATGATACCAGAGTGATATGCATCTCTTCAAAACTCCGTAATATCTCCATGGACATAAGCTGGGGCCCTGCTCCAAAAGTGGAAGCTCTCCGGCTCAGTGCATCGGCCACCACGTTGGCCTTACCCGGATGGTAGTGCATCTCGTACTGATAGTCCGCTAGAAACTCCACCCATCTGCGTTGTCGGATATTCAGTTCCTTCTACGTATCCACATATTTCAGATTTTTGTGATCTGAAAATATATCGCAGTGGACACCATAGAGGTAGTGCCTCCAGACCTTCAATGCAAATATAACTGCTCCCATCTCCAAATCGTGAACTGGGTAGTTCTTCTCATGTTTCTTTAACTGGCGGGAGGCATAAGCGATCACGTGTCCCTTTTGCATCAAAACTGCTCCCATGCCCTGGTAGGAGGCATCTACATAAACCTGAAATCCTTCTCTCCCTGAGGGGAGGGCAAGTATTGGAGCCGAAGTGAGTCGACTTTTCAGCTCTTGGAATGCCGACTCGCACTGTGGTGTCCAAACAAATGGTACATCCTTCCTTGTCAGAGAGGTAAGTGGGAGGGCGAGTCTAGAAAAACCCTCTACGAACTTCCGGTAGTAGCCGGCAAGTCCTAGGAAGCTTCGTACGTCTGCAGCTGTCTTCAACTGTGGCCAATCTCGGACTGCCTGAATCTTGGCCGGATCTACTGCCAACCCCGCTCCACTAATAACGTGTCCAAGGAAGGCCACCTCCTTCAGCCAGAACTGGCATTTGCTGAATTTGGCATATAAATGATGTTCCCGTAGCTTCTCCAACGTCAGCGTTAGATGCCTCGCGTGCTCCTCCTCGGTCCTCGAGTAAATGAGGATATCATCGATGAAAACGATGACAAACACATCCAGATATGTCTCGAAAACCCGGTTCATGAGATTCATGAATGCTGACGGCGCATTCGTGAGCCCGAAGGGCATCACAGTAAACTCGTAGAGTCCATACCTGCTGCTAAAAGCAGTCTTCTGTATATCCTCTTCTCGGATCCTCAACTGATAATAGCCAGATCGCAAATCCAACTTCGAGAAGAAGTGGGCTCCCTCCAACTGGTCGAATAGCTCGTCTATCCTTGGCAGAGGATAGGTGTTCCTGACTGTTAGCCTGTTCAACGCCCGGTAGTCAATACACAACCTGAGTGTTCCATCTTTCTTCTTGACAAACAGCACTGGGGCTCCCCATGGCGAAGAGCTCGGCCGGACAAACCCGGCTTCCACCAACTCCTGCAGTTGACTCCGGAACTCTGTCAGCTCCCTTGGGGCCATGCGGTAGGGAGCTCTAGATACCGGCTTAGCCCCTGGCATAAGCACTATCTGGAAATCTTGCTCTCTGTGCGGGGGTAGCCCTGGTAGTTTCTCCGGGAAGACATCCGCAAAATCCCGCACCACAGGAATGTTGGATACAGATCCCTTGACCTCCGCCATCTCGAAGAGAATCTGATAAATTTCGTCGCCCTGCATGTGTGCCTTGACGGCCTGAATAGATGATAAGAATATATGGGAGGCGGGTCTAATACCTTCCATCACGACGAACGAGTCCCCATGTCTCAGGGTAATCCTCTTGGCCAAGCAGTCAATCTGGGCATGGTTCCAATGGAGCCATGTCATACCTAGAATCAGATCAAAATCGGGCAGTAACAGAATCGCCGCTGGAGCTTCGAAGGGTTTTCCGCCTATCCACGCCTCCAGATCGCAGTGGGAGGATGTGAACAGCTTCGACCCGTCGGGTAGCCGTATCTGTAATGTCTTGCCTGTGATCCTCTCCACGCCTCCCAACCCTTGGATAAAGGTCTCCGACACAAACGAGTGTGAAGCACCCGTGTCGAAGAGAGTGTGTGCGGGCTTGCCGCAAATGAAGACGATGCCTGAGATGATAAACTTACTTAGAATTTTGTTTCTGGTTTTCCTGCCTAGTCTTAAATAATTCAAGTTCATGAAACTACTTTTCTGGGAAGGAAAGAACTTAAGTAAAAAAAAAGAAAACCTTTTTTTTTGGTCGTACCTGTAATCACTTGCTCCGGGTTCCGGGGTTGAGCCAGGTCCAGTGCATAAATCTGATGTCCTTCCGGCCTACGGTCTCTACCCTGATGTCTGTGTCCTTGGCCACGTCCTCGGACTCCGTAATGTTGGGCCGGTGGGGTAATCTGCGGTGCTGGTGGAGGCATCCCTCTCACGGGACAGTTTCTCTTGATGTGTCCCACCTGATGGCAGTGGTAGCATTTCGGCGGAGTGTAAGCCCCACCTCCCTGTCTCTACACACCTCTCATCTGAATAGGCTGAGGGGCCATCATTACCTGCCCCCTCGGCTCCTGCCTCACCTCCTGTCGAGGCTGATCCTCCACCTTTTGTACCTCTGGCGCACGACCTCGCCGCTGATCGTTCCGGGCTCCCCGGCTCTGATCCTCCGTTGGCCGTTTTCGGCCTCTGGTGGTGAGCCAATCTCCCTCTAACCTTTTTGCCATCTCCAGAATACGAGTGATAGGCCCGTCCGAAACGAAAAGAAGTGCATCCCTCATGTCTTCCCGTAAGCCTTTGTAGAACCTCTTGGTGTACGCTGCCTCATCTAGCCGGTAAGAGTCTGCAAAACGGGCCAAATGGTTGAATTCTCGATGGTATTCCACCACCGTCCTGGAACCTTGCTTCAACTGCAAGAAGCGGTCCTCCAGCTCATCTCGGGCCGACTGCGGAATAAAGTGCTCCAACAGCATGGGCCTGAACTCCTCCCACGTCACCTCGGCAGCCTCCCTATCAACAAAGGTAGTCTCCAGAACTGTCTTCCACCACCGCTTGGCATGGGACTCCAAGCAGGAAACAACCAGTGGTACCCTTTCCTCCCAAGGGCTCCGTATCCCTGTCAGCATCTCCTCCATGATGTCTAGCCATTCCTCTGTCCGAACTACCCCCTCTGTCCCCAAGTAGGACGGGGGAGAGAGTCCTCGAAAGATGCTGAGCCAGTTGGCTCCTGGAATAGGTTGCGGAGCCGGGGCCTGTTGGTTCCTGAAGGCTTCCAGGATAGCCGTCAGAGTCTGTCCCATGTCAGACTGTAGGAACTGAGTGGGAACTGGCGGTGGTGCTGCAACTTCCGGAATCTGTGTAGGCAGTACTGGAGGCTGCGTCACAAAATTTATCGTCAGAAATCTTTCAACCTTAACTAAAATGGACAATTATATATGTGATCCCCACATGGGCACACCACTGCTTCCGCTGCTTAGTTTGTCCTCAAACTAAACTCGTGCGGGGGTGACCGATGGGTTGTGGACTGGTACTTTAGGATCGAGGTTTGTCCTCTGATACCACTTGTAAGACCCCCTCTTTTTTTTTCTTTTTAAAATCCCGGGGTCTTAGGCCCAGAACCGCCGCCTTGTGGTGACACCTTCACACCCGGGAAGGTCGTCACTACAAGACGCCGATCCTGCCGGCCAAATCGATCGCAGCTGACACAAAAGTAGCAGTACAAGAGAAGACAAGTCCACAACATATCACATATATATAAAATCTCCACGAAGGGAGTGTCCACAGAATAATAAAGTTTACAGAAATAAAAGGGCTGAAGCCCGGTACATCCATATCCTCACTACAGATCCCTCATGCGGAAGCAAAAGAAAACAACTACTAGAAGTCGGAACTCACGGTCCCAGCTGGCTGTACTCCTGAGCTAGACTGCCCTATCTCCAACTGCACCGGTCTCCTGAGCTTCTCCTCCATACTCGGCTCCACGATCCCCTAATATGATGTGGTTCGAAAACCATTAGTCTAAAAGACTAAGCCCTATCATCCCCCACCCCTTCCCCCATGCTCCTAGGCACCGAGCGGGGAGGAAGAAAGGAAGGACGTGAAAGAGGAGATAAATCAAAAACAGGTGACAGGGGAACCTAGCTAGCAATTTTATAATCAGGTTATAAAGAGTAAAGTAAGAAAGGAATATAACCTTCACTTATGTGAATACACATAAGCCAAGGAATCTTCTACAAGGCTCCCATCGTATAAAATGTCCCATACCACTTTATACGTTGGGGTGTCGGTTATCACAAGCAGAATATAAATATTGAAATAACCTTAATTTCTAAACTTGCCCACACAAGCTTATAGACCAAGGGGTCGTTTTGCAGGGCCTAATGTATAAGTGTCACATACCACTTATACTTTAGGTGTCAGGGTTAAATGAATCGTTGATGCTATGACATGCAAGTGGGTATGATGGACATGCAAGTGCAACACACACACCCGACTCTGTACACACAGACCTTTAGTTCCCCCTTTCGGAGCCGTTACCTCCCAGGATACCTCCGTAGTGGCAGACGGAAGCGGTGGGTTGGGCCTCGCCCACCTCAAAACCAGTAAAAGCACTACCGGTCTGACCTATCGTACGCCTCAACGCTTGGTACACTAAGCGGACTACCGCGTACTCTTGCCGACAAGACCGCCGGACTTAAGTTTGGCGAAGTGTAAAACCACATTTGCCGAGTCATCGTATAGGCGTCGGTGCATCGACTAACCCATACCGAAGACCCACCACCTTAACTTTATTTCCTTCCATGCACATGCAAATTTATCGTATCCGAACCGAGCTAAAGCTCCCCGTACCATCCCGTCCGTCACAAATATCAACCGAGCCCAAGCTCGCCGGACCGAAACGTCCGTCTCTTATTCCAAACCTCATCCCTTTGAACACCGCGGGATGGTGCCCCTTTGAACACCTCGGGACGACTTAACCATTTCCAATATTGTCCAACTAGTGAGTGCGGTGTGAAAACCTATTTACTATATTACTCTTTCGATTTGTTCTTAAAGGTTTACGTTAACCCAGGACTGCCCCCGGTATTCCCTGTGAAGGGCTCTCAAGGGGCACTAGGAACTGTGTTGGGATTACGCCCAGCGTTCCCTTTCGCAAGGTACTTATTATTATTATTGGTTGATTTCCCTTACCCAATACCTTCTCATATTGCGATAGACTAATCCTAGGGTGGTTTAGACCTTTCACTCTCGCGGGAACGACGATCTTTCGTCGAACTCGCGTACCTCTAACACACATCAACTCGATTCCCGCACTCCTTAGAACTTTCTCTGTTGACTCATCTACTTTCATTCCAATCCATCCAGCTCGACTAACTCTACACTAATCCAACTCTGATCCTAATACGACTTTTCCCCAAATTACTATTTGCAGACCAACCTATACTAAGTGATGTTCGTGATAGATGTCCTTCAAATTTTCATCCGAATGACCTAGAATTATTACCGGAGTCCTATCATGACCTAAATAATTTATTTCCAGAATATTATATTTTTCTCAATTAACCTCCTATTTAAATAAATTCTTACAAATGCCAATTATTGCCAAGTTGATCATGAAGTATCTTAAATTATGATCCCACTGACCCAAGGAATTTTTCATAAGTTGTAAAATTGTAAAATAATACTGTCAGCCAAGTTTTATAATTTTCTCTTCAATTTTTCTATTTATCTCCTAAATAATTCAAAATTCACCTATTGGATATTTTTCAAAGGAGGTATAAGGAATTCATTTCCAAAATTTAAGAAATTTCCAGCAAGCTCATAATATTAAAAGAGTGCCACAAACATAATTTCACTAATTTTCAAGTAACAATGGCTATTAACTTTTATTTCTAAATAATTTACCAAAATGTCATTATGAAGATTTAAAAATTTATGGTTCATCCAAAAATGCTGAGAAAATTAATCAAGGCTATTTATACTCAGATATGTCATCAATAATTTTTTTCATAATTTTCTACTGAGTATTTGCAATAATTCTAAATTAAATGAAATAAGGGCAAAAATGTAATTTCCACATTCCTTTTATCAATATTCCTCAAACAGAGACAAAAATTTTTTTGGAGTTAAACATGTCATGATATTATTCTTGACAAATTTGGGGAAATAACTAAGTGACAAACCTAATTTCAACATTTATTCTTCAAAAGTCCTATTAATTCAATAATTCCAAATAATGGGATTTTTTGATTCCAAAAATCCCATTATTTCAGTGAGGTGTAAAACTCATCCTAATAGGCCACTGAAATTAATTACATGAATTTAGCATGATCCAAATGGGCCTAATACTCAAAATTTCAAAAATTACTAATGGCACCCAAGCCTAAGCATGTTCCTCATTTGCATGTGGGATAACCCACCCTACATTGATCCAAACTTGATGAAATTTAAAACATATATTTATAATGTCCTGAAGGACAAGCCACCAAAAGTTGGGGCATTTTAGAGTTGAATTAACCCAAGAATCACCTAAACAAACCTAGGGGTAATTTGGTAATTTCACCATAATTTTAATTACAAAAATCCCAATTTTTGGGCAGGGCCTAAATATGCCCTAAACCAGTTACATACCAAAATCTCAAGTCATTTGGGCCTTTGGATGGGCTTGGGCATCCCTTTCAAATTTCTGCATTTGTGCTATTTGCAGCCCAAGACCATTTAATTTTTAGATCTTGCATGTGAGATATCTCAACATGCAGAGGGTTAAATTGTCTAATATTTCTACCATAGGTATAATATACACCTAAGGGCAGGCCACCAAAATTTGGGGCATTTTGGAGTTTATATGCTCCAAATATCAACAAAATTTAATTTATCATATTTGGACTAAAACTATAGCATTATATTCCCCAAAAATTTCCCTTTTTGGGGAGGGCCTAGAGATTCCTAATTAAGCCATATTCCCAAAATTTCAGCCCATTTTGACTTAGGGTTTAGGCAGGGCACCCATTTTAGTTTCTGCCCTACTCTAGGACCAGCCCTAGGAAAATAGCTCTATAGGGCAGTACACTTAACCAACAATAATGTGTAACATGGCAAATTAAAGGTGACTCCAAGACCTACAAGTTTTATGTTGAGAACATTTTATGAAAATGGCTGTACGGGCCTAAATATGGACATGCAAAAATCGGTTTAAAAAGGGGCAGAAAATAACACTATTCATGAATTAAAATAAAACCAGGATTTAATATTTGCATGGCACTAATCTTAAAGCAGGTGGACGGCTGCTGCACTTCTTCTCCGATTCGACTGGTTCTCTGCCCGAACTTCACGGGCCTTTTCCCGGCCGCCTCCGGCGGCGCCTCCACCGGCAAACTTCTCCTCTCCCCTCACGGTGGTGGGGGCGAGCTTTTGCCGGCGGCTAGGGCGGCCGGAGGTGGCGTTGCCACCTCACCCGAAGCTTGCAAAACGGCTATTAATGGCTGAAAATGAAGATTTGGGTTCGTGCTCATTCGAGCCCGAACCCTAACCTAAACATCCCTAAGATCTATACATGAAGAGAGAGGTGAGGGAGGACCTTCTCGGCGGCCTTGCGACGTGAGGAGCGGCGGGGAACCATGGCGGCGGTGGCGGCGCTTCTCCCTTGGTTTTTCACGGCCAAGCTCGGTTTCTCTCTGTAACACCTGTATATCCACGTGGCAAGAGATTATGGGCTATTGTAATAAGTATGCCTCTATAAATAGGCATTCCCTGTAATAGCTTAGAAGGAAATGAATAAGAATGTCTTTTCTGTTTCCTCTAGTAGTTTAGAATAGGAGTAGTTCTAGAAATTAGTACGGAAGGTCCAGCCTTCATCCCCTTCGACGCCGCGACCATCGCCGGCAATCTTGTAACGACTCAGACTGTACATTGGTGCTCTCGTTGAGATCTCCCGCCACCACCGCCGCTTCATCCTCCGCCGCTTCGCCGCCCCTGCCGGAACAGCCATTCTTGCTCTCCACCTTCTTGCTCTCCGAGAACCTCTAGAAACGCCACCCGCCATCAACAATTAAGAAAGCAACCTCACTGCCTCCACCGCAGTGCCACCTCCGCCACCGCTGCGCCGCCTCCGCCACCGCTGCGCCGCCTCCGCCTCGTTTCAAACCTTGCTCTTTCTCCTCCGGCGAATTAGCCAGAAACCAACAAGAACGGCAAAGCAAAGTTTCAGCGTAGAGAGAAGTCCTCCCGTTATCTGCGGCCCTCTCGCTGGAATAGCCATCGACGCTCATCGACTCACCTCCGTTCTCCCTCGGTCAGCTCAAGAACTCTGCCCTCCATCAAGAACGTCACCGGCGAGCAAGAAGGGACCAGCTTCTTCAAGGGCACGAGATCGTTGAGATCGAACTCCTTCCAGATCTCGTCGGCGATCTCGCCGATTCATGTTGAGAGAGCCCCGCCGCCGCTTCATAAGATCTCGCCGATTCATCAAATCTCGCCGCTGCTTCAACACCGCTGTTCTCCGGCCATTTCCTCTCCAAAACAGAGCCACCACCACTTTGAAACAAGGAAACGACATCATCAAGGCAACGCCACCCGCCATCAAGGAAACGCCGCCCGCCAAGAACGACAGAGCGCCACTTCTGGTAGCTTGCTGGAAGGAAGCCGATCACCTCAAAAACGTCGCTTGCATTGGCTTATCAAGTCCACTTTGAGAGGTTTTCATCGTTCTTTTCATGGTTGCCACCGACCTCCGAATACACGATTGAAATTGATGGCGACTGACCAGCAAGCACTTTGGAAGGAACTGGATACTCGAACAACACAGTTATCTTCCCAGCACAACAATTTCCAACAAGAAACGTCAGCCAACTTCTCTCGTTTGGAGGAAGAACTCCTCAAGATCAACATAGAGATGCAGCGTATTTCACATCAGGCAAGTAAAAAATTGCAAGATTTTCGTAACGAGGTAACATTATTGCTCAAGTCTGCACGATCACCATCTACCGAAGGTGGGCAAAATTCGGCACAATCTCAGACGGATCATCCTATGACGTTCCCCATTTCCTTGGCCGGTCATCTGGGACCACCGGTGACAACATCCAATCTACCGACCACGAATGGCGTGACATCTGTTGGGCAATCCCTCCTACAGCCTCCGGTGAACAATCAGTTATTGCCCACATCATCATGGACATCATTGCATCCATGGCAATTATCCAGAAGTTCATCAACAAGAAGAGTTCCAGAACAACAAAACGATGGGACCATATTCGGATTGAACACCATTTTCTCATCAATGCACCACGTTCAAGATTTTCCAGAGCAAAGTGTACCAGCACAATGGATCAACAATACTGCAGTTAGGTTTCAGCCATTTCCACAACATGGAGGACAACACAACTCATCATATCCTCTCCACTCAAACGACGATAACACAGGCTTATTTCAGCCACCATTCGTATCTCTAAGTCCAGCTACCTCCCAATGCATTCATCACAACTATTGTTGCCTCCCGCCGGACCGCCACATTGTCCGTTCCAGGAACGCTGTCAAGTTTTTGATTCTACGTTCGCCCCATATGTCTCGTCTTTCCAACCAACTACGGCCGAGACCATCATGCCAATATTTCAAAGATTCGATGATGAGCGGAAGGCCACCGTTCAACGTTTGGCGGACGACCGCCAAAACATTCTTCATGAGATTATTATTGCACCAAACCTTTATACAAAAAGTGTTGATTTGGAGCCCCCTCAAGAGCTCCCTCGAGATTTCAAGGAGATAAAGAAAAACATTTTTGAAGAACCTACTACAGAGCTTTTGCCAGGTCTTATGGGATCAAAAATGAAATTGACAGCCACCATGACAGATCCATTATTGATGGTCTTGTCAACATATTCAGTAACTATAACAACCTTGATTCACATGGAATTCTTATTCCCGACAGGTCTCAATATGGTGCACAATATTCAACTGCAATTTTAGTAGCTCCAAAGCGAAATGTGGAAGATCCTTTCTATGCCCAACAGTTCACTAAAACAAATACAAACAAATCTCTTTGGACAATTTGTGTATTTGATCCCGGCGGACTTGGTACAATTGCTGCTTTTTGGATTGACGGAGTTGTTCGACAACCGCTTTTTAGGCATGCATCTCCTATCGATCATGATACATCTTATACAACTTTTGTTTTTGATCCAGGAGGATGCACCGTTTCGATACATTCTGCACAAGTGGAGCCGCCAATAAACAAATTCCAGGACGCATGCTTGATTCTCATAGACATTCCGCGCGTCATTTGGGTCTTTGATCCTGGTGGAATCAAACGACGTGGTCGTCGTTTAAACGGGGAGGGCAGGAATGTAACACTGTATATCCACGTGGCAAGAGATTATGGGCTATTGTAATAAGTATGCCTCTATAAATAGGCATTCCCTGTAATAGCTTAGAAGGAAATGAATAAGAATGTCTTTTCTGTTTCCTCTAGTAGTTTAGAATAGGAGTAGTTCTAGAAATTAGTACGGAAGGTCCAGCCTTCATCCCCTTCGACGCCGGCGACCATCGCCGGCGATCTTGTAACGCTCAGACCGTTACATTAATCTCTTGCCACGTGGATATACAGGTGTTACACTCTCCCTCTCTGCTGCTGCTCTCCTTGTTCTGAGAGTGGTGAGACTGAAATGGGAGAGGGAGAGAGTGAGAGGATGAAGTATGGAGGGGAGGGTGATAATTCCTAAGTGCAAGGTGGTGGGTTTGCTTGTTTTTGTCACCAAGCATGCATGGGTGGGTCCCACTCCATTCCAGCTCCTTCTCATGACTCAATGGGTCGGCCAGCCCATGTGGGGGCTGATGGCATGGGTCCAAGTGGCTCATTTCCCTTAAACACCCTTAAATACCCCTTTCTCTCTCCTAAATTATTCTTTAATTTTGAGATTCTCTCTCTCTCTCTCTCTCTCTCTCTCTCTCCTAGTCACTAAGTTGGCTGGTAAATCTCATATTGGCAGCCCACATGTTTATTTCATCCACCAAAATATGGTTAGCCCAAGTGAGTTGGGCTTGAGCTTGAGTTAGCCCATTTGGGCTAGCTTGACCCAAACCTAGGCTACGGTTGACTTAGGTCAATTTGGTCTTTGAGGTTGGCCCAAATGGGTCCTTAGTGACTCATTGGCCTCCCCTAAGGCCTAGGTAGGATTGTATTGGCCCTTTGGAGGTCACTTGACCCTTAAATAGGGTACCTTGACTACTTTAGGGCTAGAGTTGACTTTGGTCAACTTAGCCTTTTGGTTGGCCCCAATGGGTCCTTGGTGACCTGTTGGCCTCTCACTATGGTTATGAAGGTATGTGTGGGGTCCACTTGGCTAAGGGAACTTCAATTGGCCCTTGTGTAGGCCAGTTTGACCCAATGTAGGCTAGGTTGACCCATTTAGGGTTAGAGTTGACTTTGGTCAACTCAGCCTCTTGGGTGGACCCCAATGGGTCCTAGGTGACCCTTTGACCTCACTCTAGGGTTAGGTGGGCTTGGGTGCGGCCCACTTAGCTTGGGGATGGTCAATTGACCCTAAGTAGGTTGGTTTGACCCATTTAGGGTTAGGGTTGACTTGGGTAAACTTAACCCTTTTGACTGCCCTCCATGGGTCCTTATTGATCGAATGGATCTTACCATGGTTTGATGAGAACATGGTGGGGTCTTGAAGTCTTGGTGAAGCCCCATGGTTATCTTAAACAAAGGTTCAGGAATTTACTATTTGCAGACCATAGTGGCCTCACCCACATTCTTAGGTTATCCTTGGTCTTCTTAGGCTTCCTAGGGTTTGGTCATGACCTAGTCATGGCCAATAACCACACTTAGGGGTCTAGTTGGAAATGGGATGTTACAGACAGTGGACATCCCCAGCATTGAAAACCCTAGAAACGGACACCCCGACCTCAACAGGCAACTATACTCCCACCACCTCGACTAGTGCCACAACAAGCCCCTAGATCAGCCCCAACAACCTAGCCCGCATGCAGTCCAATGAGGTGTTCCCCTCGCTGGGAACTATTTTCTTTGCCAGCAACCGGGCCACATTAAATCTTTTTGTCCGCAGGCTGCAGGGAGACTGGGGTTAGGGGTAGTTCAGGGAGGAGCAGTAGCGAAAGGTTAGGATATAGGTGCTGCAAAAGTTGTCCTAGTATGAGAGATCAGCAGGGCAAAGCAGCACCCCTTGAGGCATACACACTGGATCTGCAGCACGAGCCATCAACTAATGTGGTTATAGGTATCTATCTTCGAAATCCGTTTTGTGACAAATGATTATGCTCTTCGATACTAGAGCGACACACTCTTTTGTCTCCCAAGAATTCATTGCCTTTAAGGAGAATATTGTCCGGTCATTTGGGATGTCGATACAGTTTTGACTCCGGGATGGATCGTACATGACTTCCATAGAGAAATGCTCATTCCAGGTCATGCTAGGAAATGTGGAGTTTGAAATCTATGCGATGATCCTAGCAATAATCGAGTTTGACATCAACCTTGTAATGGATTGGTTAGCCTAGATAAAGCTCAAATAAAATACTCGACTCGAGAAGTCAATCTTCAAAACCCAAATGGGTAGGCCATTACTTTGAAAGGTATAACGACTGTTACCCGCATTATTCTAACATCTGCTCAAACTATAAAATCAGTCTGACAAAGGGACAAGGTATTGGAGCCAAAAATTGGTCCCAACAAGAGTCCGGACCCTGGGATGTAGCTTACACCTACTTCTCCCAAACTTAGGCTCTTGACCAGTTGCTAGGGACTATGAACTGACTCGGGGCTACAACACAGAGGTCCATCAAATAACCTGGAAGATCTCAGATTGATCCCCTCATGAGGCAGTGCTGAGCTAAGGGTACCTCAGAAAGCACTAAAAGTCTTGAGAGAATGAGAAAGCTTACCTTCTAAGGTAACCTATGGGTCTATTTATAGATTCTAACTATTTGGTCTGCCAACAGCATAGCTCCGCAATTCCAAAAGATATGCAGCCCAGATAGGTCTACCAACAGCATAACTCGGCAGTTCTGAAGAGCTAAACCCAAACCTCTAAGGGCATCCAGGTAATCTTACCTCTAGACCATACTGGGTGGGAGGCTTTTCGCACACCTAGGCGGAAGTCCTTCTGTCGGCCCTAGTGAAAGGCTTTTCAATTGCCTGGTCGAATGCAGGCCTGCCCACCTACTCGCCTACTTACTTATCTGACTGGACAATACTAAGCCCAAGGAAATCTGTCCAAGTGCCGATGCGTCGAGTAAAGAATGATCACTCGGCACCTTAAGCCGAAAAGCATTGAGTGCATCGAGTGAAGGATGATCACTTGATGCCTTAAGCCAAAAAGCATTGAGAGCGTCGAGTAAAGGATGATCACTCGATGCCTTATGAAGAAAAGCGTTGAGAGCATCGAGTGAAGGATGACCACTCGATTCCTTAAGCTGAAAAGTATTGAGAGCATCGAGTGAAGGATTATCACTCGACACATTAAGCTGAAAAGTGTTGAGAGCATCGAGTGAAGGATGATCACTCGATGCCTAATGCCAAAAAGCGTTGAGAGCGTCGAGTGAAGGATGATCACTCGACGCCTTAAGCTGAAAAGCATTGAGAGCATCGAGTGAAGGATAATCACTCGATGCCTTAAGCTGAAAAGCATTGAGAGCGTCGAGTGAAGGATGATCACTCGAGGCCTTTAATCAGGAGAGTTCCGCCAGCTCTAAGGGCTTTCTGCGTTCCCAGGCTGAATCCTTTCCGCCTGCGCTAGTGAAAGGCTTCTACACTACCTGCCCTGGGGAAAGGACCCACTTGGGGAATACGGGGTTGAACACAATCTCCGCTCTTTTCTGGCTAGTACTACGCCTGAAAAGAAAAGTCCAACCCCTGATATTCGATGACTGGTTGCTGACCTAGGAGGGAATCGTTTGTTGGCCCTCCCTCAACCCTATATATATATCGCAGGACTCGACCTTGTCATCATGTTGCTTTGCTTCATTGATTTCCCCTTGAACTCTCGCTACTCTGAATATGTATGCCAAACAAGCCATGAAACCGCTCTCGCAAGAGTTACAGGACCGCCTCGCCGCTATACAGAAGAAAGCTCTTGCCAACTGCTCTAGGTACGCCCCTGGATTTCGGGAAAGTGGCCAGCAGATTCCTCCTACCGGCCAAGAAGGGCCAAGTCAGTTTGGTGAAATCGTTCAAATAATGAGCTCGCCTCGCTGACCACAACCCCTATCGACGAGGAACCTGCTCTTCCGCCAGAGGTACTTTTCTTATTTTACCCCTTAGCAGCAACCTTCTGGAAAGAGGTGTCGTACTGATTCACAAAACCTTTTGCAGGAAACTATACCGAGAGGAGATTCTATCGTTCCCCAGATAAATGCTGAGACAATGCAACCTCCTAACGGGAATGAGCAGCGAATTCTGGAGGTTATCCCTCCAGTGGTCCAGATCGAGCCCATGGTCGCTCCTGGTAAGTCACTTGCCTGGCTTCCTTTTTTATCTGGCCTCATTTTCTTTCCGCTGACATAACTTCCCGCAACACCGACTTTCAGAACCATGGGCCTTGTCAGTTTGAGGCTAAGAACTCCAACCGCTAATGATCCCATCGATCCAGTGCCCAGTCTCCTGCCCACGGCTGAGGAAACTGCTATCGGATCACTTGTGCCTGCAATGGGTTCCCGGCCTATGGCGAGAGAAGAATCCACCATCCTTCTGTTGGCTGAGACCCAAGTGCCTGAATGCACACCATATCGCCCGGGATGAGGAAAGTCGCGCAACTCATTCTTACCCTTCGAAGGGAAGCCTGGCCCATCCCGCTAACCAACAACTGAAAGCCCCACCTTTATGCTAGGTAAACAGGAGCTCGCTTTACCTTTTCGCTTCATATTGATCTAACTGAATATTCCTTGCTAGATCGGGAGGTTGTAGAAGCGGAACCCGATGAAGAAGCCGAGATAGTCTTGCCCCCACCTTGCCCCAGCAAGATGTTGGAATTTCTTGATGCCTATGGGGACAACGAGGCACGGAGGAAGAGAGTAGCGGGCATCCTTTCGAAGCTCATCTGGATGCGGAGAGTGGACTCCATATCAGCGAGCACATTTGAGGCGGTAATCAAACGCCGACTGGGTATGCTCGAGAGGGATTATTTACACCTTATTAGTGAGATGGAGCGCCAGGGAGGTGGATGCAAAGAGACCTCTCCCGAGAGACATATCGGGCGAGCCCAAGACCAACTGTGTTTGGTCAACCAAGAGCTCACCGCAATGACTGCCTGCCACTATTCGCTAGGGCCACCAGGGACCGGGAGGCAAGGTCAAGGTTGTTGGCTGTGGGTCCAATATCGTGTCAGCTTGCTCTCACCTACTCTTGCACCAACCTCTTTCCTACCTTTCTCCCCCATGCACCAATTTTGCATTATGTGATAAAATAACTTATTTATATTTTATATGGCTCTCGCCCGGCGACTGGCCAATGATACCATTTTATTATTATTATTTTTTCTTATTTCCTGCGGAACTACTGCTTCTGCCGAATGCTCTACTCTTGCGCCATTTTTGTTCTCTATCCTTGTTCTCTTTGAACTTACCCGCGACCCCTCCCGGAGGCTTTCTCCATTCGCACGTATGGGAAGCGTTGGCGGGATTGGGCAGAATACGAGGCATCAAGTTAAAGAAATTTCTATATGCACTTCTGCCATTACAAAAAACCTCATGATTGCCAAATTTTTATATAAATAGGGGAGCTTACCTACCACATTTACTTACATTTGAACTTTGAACCTTCGTTACCCCCTTACCCACTCACCTCTTCTCAAGCTCGCACCTGCGCCAAGCAGACCTCCCTTCTACACACTCGCAACATGCCAGGCGAAAGATAAGCCGTACCAAATGCGTGTAAAGCTTTCTGGACCACGACTTTCCCCCTGTCTGTTGACTGAGAAGGAATACCTTTCGGTCATTGCAAACTACATGTCTCTGAGGTTCGCTAAGTGTAACACTGGGAGTGTATATAAAGTAAATTGCACGTCGGAAGGGGAACTTGCCATCCCGCTGGAGCATTTTGAGGTGGGGTTACGCCTCCCCCTCTAGCCAGAAGTGTGTCTGGCCCTCTGATAATATGGAGTGGTCTCGGCCCAACTTAACCCTAACTCAGTTGCACTTCTGGTGACTTTTGTCTGCTATATGCATGCAGAAAGGATCGAATTCAGTCTTCTAATCTTTTGAAAGTTATTCAACTTCCGATCCAAAGGCGGGATCATCTTCTTCTCGAGATAGTCCGTTAAGAAAAGCTGTCTCACCAATAAGAATCACAATTAGCCGCAGAAATTGTTCTTCATCTCCGGGAACTTTGGCAACGTTCCCCTCTCACCCATACAGTATGATGAGGTGACCTATAAGCCTCCCACACTTGGATGGCATGAGACCGCCCTCATCAACTTCATCGGGATCAAGAATTTCGACACCAAGTTCTTGAAGATGGATCTCGACTCTCTTCCACCGGTTCTCGCCAACGAAGGTACCATTCCACATCATACACTTGAATTATTGCCTTGGATTAGGAAAAACTCATATTTATGGCTCTCGCAGGTGAGCGGGAGATCCGCCTCAACCAACCTTTTGATGAGTCCAGGGCTTCCTCCTCCACCTTAGCTCGCACCCAATCCACGACCCTTGCATGCCGATATGAGTCGGGCCCATCTTCCCAGCCAAGTGCCCGAAAGCAGAAATCTGATGCTCCTCCGCCATCCCCCTCCAAGAAGTCCAAACCATCCGCGGCGGACAAGGGCAAATCAGTCGCTGAAACCCTTGCCCTGAGCCCACCCGTAGCAGATAAGACAAACATTACCGTGAGGGGCGACGTTATACCAGAGAAGACTCCTGTGAAGCCGGTGCCGAGAGGGCACCAGAATTTTGGCCTCAGCGTGAGGCATCTAGATGAAGAGGTCCAAACCCTGCTTCAGTGGGATCCTAAGGCTAATCGAGTCTCCATCTTGTCAATCCTCCCCTCGTGGATGGAGCAAGATACCAGTTGCGGCGATGCTTTCGAGGTTGTTTTCGGATTATATAGTTGGGAGGATGCTAGCATTTATGACTGCGAGTCAACCAGTGCTCTCGTACATAAAGCTGCACGAGCCTATCTACGCGCACTAGAGCTTGCACACATGTCCTCGCACCGCAACCTCACTCCTAAGTGCAACCTCCGCGAAATGCAAAAGTTGCGAGATCTTGGTGTGGCCGAGTTGATCTCCCTAAAGGCCGAACTTGCAGCCTCACAGAAGCATCTCTCTCTCCGTCCATCGTCTGAGGTATGTGAAACTTTAAATGCCTCCTGCCTTATGAATATTTCACGCTACTTAGTTTTGATGAATTTCTTGCAGGATTCCGACCAAGCCCAGCTATCATATGCACTGGAGGCTACTCTTGGGTGTGAGGTCAGGCTGCTGAAGGCCTAACTCAAAGGCGCATAATAGGCCCACATTCCATCATCGCCGGTTGAGACTATCAAGCGCCATCGATACTCTAATTATTAAATAGAAGTGATGATGCAGGAGAACGACCAGTCGGCGGCCAGGCACGTGATCAAGGAGCTACGATAGTCCAGATTTTTGAATGATGGCAGCGAGATTCTCACACCTTGCGGGATCCTGCCCTGGATGTTTGAACCTATCCAGAAGCCCGCGGGAGAAGATGATTCTCCGGGCGAGGACGACGAAGTAATCTATGGCGAGAGTGACGGGTCTACTGATGAGATTTCCGGCGACTCCTCCTGAGCCTTTCTGCCTTCTAGTTTCTTTGTGCTTGTATTTTATTTCTTTTCCTTCCCTTGATGTGACAGGCGAGACCCGAAAATACATGTGACAACTTAGGTGATGCTGAAATGCTATTGTCTGAGATTACCACGTTTTGCTTTATATCAACCGTTTGTGTTTTCGCGCTTTCGCATATACCTTAGGCTCTTAGGTGATGATTGCAGTCTGCTCACTGAATAGATTAAGTAAACTTTGCCGAGAGGGATATGACGAGAGGCACCAGCTGAGAGAGACATGCCGAGAAACCCATGTAAAGAGATATGTCGAGAGGAACATGCCAAAATATGTCTGGATTCCTCCATCCCTACTTAGGATAGGTGTTAGTTATTTAAAAACCAATTGTTGAAGCACTTCATAGTGTTCATCATGAGTCCAACAACCCTGTCAACTAGGTGAGAGACTGAAAGCGGGAGTATCTCTAGGTCTTGTTATTCCAGGCACTTTCACCCATGCCACCGAGCGAGCCTACAACCATGCCAGCTTGATGGGAGCTTGGTCAGCAGGTCTACTTGTGGCCATCAAAACCACAACTTTAACGCATGCCACCGAGCAAGCCTACGGCCCTGCCAGCTTGATGGGAAATTGGTTAGCAGGTCTACTTGGGGCCATCAAAACCACAACTTTCATGCCTGCCACCAAGCGAGCCTACGACCCTACCAGTTTGTTGGGAGCCTGGACAACGAGTGGTCTACTCGGGGCCATAAAACACAACTTTCACGCCTGACATCGAGTGAGCCTACGACCCTACCAGCTTTATGGGATACTAGTCAGCGAGTCTACTCGTGGCCATCAAATCACAACTTGCACACCTGCCACCGAGCGACCCTACGGCCCTGCCAGCTTGATGGCGCCTGGTCAGCGGGTCTACTCGGGGTCATCAAAACTATAACTTTCACGCCTACACCGAGCGAGCCTACAAACCTGCCAGCTTGATGGGAGCCTAGTCAATGGGTCTACTTTGGGCCATCAAAACCACAACGTTCACGCATGCCACTAAGCGAGCCTACGACCATGCCAGCTTGATGGGAGCCTGGTCAGCGGGTCTACTTGGGGCCATCAAAAAACCAAGAACTTTTTACCCTCCCCCAAGCGAGCCTATGGCCCTGCTAGCTAGTGAAAGCCTGGACAGCGAGTCTACTTGGTGCCGAGTGCACCTTCCAGTCTTGCCAGCTAATGGGAGCCTGGTCAGTGGGATCTTCTCGGGGTCATCAAAAAACCAAGAACTTTTTGCAAACTTGGAGAGACAAATTTCAATCAATTTATCATAATAAAATATACAATGTTACCCAAACTGCTGGTAGAAGCGTCCCAGGTCATCGTCACTCCAAACGTGGCCAATGGACACCCCTTCTACATTCTATAGATGGTATCCTGCCGACCCCAGAGCCTTTTTGACTATGTAGGGACCTTCCCAATTAGGATTGAGCTTCCCAATGGCGACAGACCTTCCTGCGGCATAGACTTTCTTTAAAACCAGATCTCCTTCTTTAAACGGCCTGGCCCTGACATGCTTATCAAAATACTTGGCCATCCATCGCTTGATCTCCTCCTGTCTGACGGCAGTCGTGTCTCAAATCTCCTCTATCATGTCCAGCGAGAGCTGCAGCTACCCCTCATTCTCTACCCTCCATTCTTCACCTCCTCTGCTGGCAGCTACAACCCGCGGTGACGGAACCATGAACTCCACGAGAAGGACCTCCTCGCAGCTATAAGAAAATTTGAATGGGGTCTCTCTAGTGGTCATGTTGGGGTTTGTTCTCAGGGCCCATAATATTGAGGTAAGTTGCTCAACGCAACTCCCCCTCAAGTTCTCTACTTTTTTCTTTAGCAGGTTCACATTGATTTTTTTGCCGCCTCTACCTGGTCGTTGCTCCTTGGGTGGTGGACGGAGGCAAACCTGAGGTTAATCCCCAACTAGGTGCAAAAACTGATGAATTCCTCGCTGGCGAACTGAGGCCCATTGTCTGTGATATTGGCCTGAGGCAACCCGTGTCGGCATATGATATCTTCCCATACAAAATTTCTGATTACTTAGGAGGTCACCTTGGCCAACACCTTAAACACCAGCCACTTCAAGAAGTAATTAATCATACCTAGAAGGAACCTTCTCTACCGGCTCGCTGTGGGAAAAGGCCCAACCAAACCCATTTCCTAAATGGCGAAGGGCCATGGCATCGTGATGCTTTGAAGCCTTTGGGTGGGCAAGAGCTGGAGTGGGGCATATAGCTGACACTTATGGAACCTCCTTGCAAACTCTGACGTGTCTTTCCTCAGAGATGGCCAGTAGTATCCCTTCCAGACCACCCTCACCTCCAGGGTCCTCCCTCCTGAATGACTACCCCACTCACCGGAATGTACTTCCTCCGGGATTTTTGGGATTTCTTCTTCCACCACGCAAAAGGCTAGAAGCCCTGACAACATCTTCTGATGCAACCCTCCTTCATGCATCAGGTACTATGCCAATTTGTTCTTGAAGCCCTTTGCATCCTTGGTCCCCTCTGGAAGCTTACCTATGGTCAAGAAAGTAATGAAGAGATTTACCCATAAGGGATGCCGATCCACTTCCATCAATTCACCTTCCTCGATCGCCGGTTGGAATAATTCCGCCAATGCTCCTCCACCTTGGGGGTCCAAACATGGCCAACCGATCGACCACTGTATTCTCCTCCCTGAGGATGTATCGAATTGAAAACGTTCAGAACCCGCCAACAATCGCCTTTACCTTGGACAAGTATTTCATGAGAGTGGTGTCCCTGGCCTTGTACTGACCCCGGATTTGTGATTCCACCACCAATGAGTATGTGGACACCACCACATCCTGAAACCACATCTATTTGGCCAGGCGTAGCCCTACTATGACGGCCTCATACTCTATCTGATTTTTGGTAATGGGGAAGTGCTAGACTGTTGGATCCCTAGTTGGATTTGGGCTAGGTTCATTAAACTAGGATGTTTGACCCAACATGTATAGCCCGGGTCATGTTTGTGTCCTAGAGTCTATGCCATGTCCTTAGAGTCAACACTACATGGAGCAGCCATCAACAGACTACAGAAGAATCAGGACTTAGAGAAATTTCAAAGACTCAGGAAATGAGTTTGACATTCGTCGAACTCAGCTCGACGAAAGGCGTGCTCAGCTCGACGAACTCAGAGATAATTCTTTGAGCTGAGCTCGACAAACTTGGTTCTTAGGTCGACGATCTCTGGACACTACACTTCAACACGCCAAGTCCAAAATTCCTTTCTCTCAAATCCAGTCGACGAAGTTAGAATATCAGCTCGATGAATTTGGTTCTCAGGTCAACGATTTCTGGATGTTCTGCCTCAGCATTTTAAGTCCAGAAACATCTAAATATTTTAAGTCCAGAATCATACTTCAGTCGACGAATTCATGTTCTCAGCTCGACGAACTTAAACCACAGTATTGACAAGTTTATAAAGTAGCTGTTAGCAGTTCTCAGGTCGACGAACTTATATTCTCAGCTCGACAATCTTGATACACAGAATTGGCAAGGCTATGGAGAAAGCAGTTATCTGTTCTTAGTTCGACGATCTTGGATCTCAGCTCGACGAACAAAGATTATCTGGTCGATGAACATAACTTCTCAGCTCGACGAACTCAGGTCTCAGGTCGACGAATTCTGTTCTTTGGTCGACGATTTCTGTGCAGTTCCAGACATGGATTTTTCCTCCCTCTGTCCCTTATTTTATTGCAATAATTCCTGAGTAATCAATGCTTAATATTCTCTGAATATTACCATTAGAAGCAAGCATTGATTATGGTCTTCATAAGGATTATTACTTGTCACTTTTCAATGGGACAGTTGGGGAAATCATTTAATGCCAACATTCTCCAGGCCGTCAGAAATCAATGCTGAAGGAATTCAAAAATTCAGAAGGAAGTTGTCATAAGATACAAAAAAAGATTTTTTTCTTCTTCCTTCTCAATAACACAGACGACATACAGAATACAGTGAACACAGAGAACAAGAAACATAGGGTAATCGAAAAGTAAAGAAGAAAATCCCAAGTCCTGAGAACTAATACCAGATACAGAAGAAGAAGAAGAACATCAATAAAAAATCAAGAGTCTTCTTCTCTCTTCATTCCAGGATTCTTTAGAGGACAACAAATACTCTATCAGTCAGGAAGTTCCTGGATACCTTCTGGTCAAGGCTGAAATATTGAAGACCTACTCACCCTGTAGCAAAGTTCCAACCTTCCTGAACAAATCAATATCTTAGGGGGAGCTTTGTTAACATCAAAAGATCCACTAAAGTCTTCTCAGTTGTATTTGAGAAAGAGAAGACATCATCACTCTCTCATCCCCCCACTGTAAAAAGGGTTCTTTAACTCCCTTCAAAAGTTATTCCTTGTTGCAAGTCACATGATCAAAAGACTTGGGATTGGTTTTTGAGCACCTGATCAAAAGCTCATTGGTGGCAGTCACCTGATCAAAAACCTGAGTGGATTCCTACCAGGGTGGTAGAAGAGTGGATGTACCCAAGTTAAGGGGAACCACTATAAAATTCTTGTGTTGTCTGGTTGTCATCTTTTTTCTTTTGTTCTTGTTGTGGCTGTGCTAGTTAGGTTGTTATGTCTTTGATATTAGTTTATATTTGTAGTGCCTGTGGTAGATCACTTTATCTTAGGACTATTTTTTTTTATTTACAGCAAATAGGCCTTAAAGTTTCAAGATACTCTATTCACCCCCCCCCCCCCCTCTAGAGTATATCAGATCTAATCCTAACTTTCAATTGGTATCAGAGCGAGTTTCCTTTGGCTGTGCAAGCTAACCCTTGAACCAAAAGATCCTTTGTTAGATCTGACTTTTTATTTCTATTAGGATTATATTCACAGCATGGCACAGAACAAAGACTATGCAAGCACCAGACCTCCAGTGTGCAACCTAAATAGGTTTGTCATCTGGAAGGCAAGAAAAAAACTGTATATGAATTATATTGATGAGGACATCTACAACTATATTTTGACAGGTCCTCCTCAAGCAACTGCCTCTACATCTACAATAGCCTCAAGAACTAATACAGTTCCACCACCTGAGTGGACTGAAGCTCAAAAGAATGCCAAGGTTGCTAATGCCAAGGCCATGAACATTCTGGCCCAAACAATGTTAGATGATATTTTCCAAAGAGTGGCTGAATGCACATCAGCCAAGGCCATTTGGGACTCTCTCAAGCAAATGGTGGCTGGCTCTACTGATGAAAGGAAGGACAGAAGATCAAATCTCATATCCCAGTATGAGAATTTCAAGAAGGATGAAGCAGAATCTGTTGCAGACATGTACAACAGGCTGAGCTCAATAATCAATGAGCTGAAGACCTTGGACAAGGATATCACCCTCACTGAGGTGAATGACAAAATCCTCATGTGCTTCCCAAGCTTATGGGATTCAAGAATCTAGACAGTCAAGGAGGCCAGGAGCTTAAATGAGATCTCCACTGAGTCTCTATTAGGAAAGCTCAAGTCCTATGAGCAGGTCATAAAGTCTAGAGAAGTTACTAAACAAAGGACTCCTCCACCAGTAAGGAAAGAGCACAACCTGGCATTCAAGGCTACGGAAGAAACTGAAGCCTCAACAGTGAATGAAGAGCTAATGAGTCTTCTTGCCAAAAGATTTTACAAAATGGCATGGAAAGACTTCAGGAGAAAATCATCCAGGTAGGATGATAAGCCAAGGTATGACAAAACTCCCACTAAAGAAGTAGTTTGCTTTGGCTGCAGGAAACCTGGACATTTCATCTCAGAGTGTCTAGAGAATCAAAAGAAAGAAAGAAGAAGAGAGAAGGACTCCAGGAGACAACAAGGCTCAAGGCCTTCTTCCAGAAAATATAAAAAGAAGGAGAAGGGCTTTGTAGCAGAAAGCTGGAGTGACACTGAAGATGAATTCACATCTTCCAGTTCCAGTGACGAAGAAGAAGAGGCAAGAGCCAAGTAAGTCTGCCTCATGGCCATTGATGCCTCCAGAAGTCAATCAGAAGAGGAAGAATCTAAAATTGAAGGAACTTCAGAGTCAGAAGCTGATCAGGTATTTTCAACTTTTGATTATAGTTCTGATAGTTTCAAATCTGAATTTAAAACCTTGTGTATTGATTTAATTAACTCTGAAAAAGAAATCAAAACACTTAGGGAAAAATTATCTAATCAAGAAAACCTGATTTCTGAAAACACTAAGCTAAAGGAAGAACTAACATTAGCTAATAAACAAATCACTTCTTTAAAAGCAGAGCTATGTGAGGCCAAACAACTTGAGGAATCTCTTAATGGGAGAAGCCTTAAGCTGATGGACATCACAAGCATAGTCAATGCCAGACTGAATGGCAAACTAAGCTTTGGTGCATCATTAAGTTTACCCCTCATTCTCAAGAAGAACATATTATCCACCCCCATCAGATTTGTTGCAGCTAAGTGTAAAGAAGTAATGAACAACAACCAAACCACAGAAGAAGTAACTAACTTTAAAAATCACAAAAACAGAAACTAGACAGTCGTAGACAAAAACAAAGTTCTACAAATTTCATCGAACTCATATCGACGAAATGTGGCCAGTTCGTCGAACTCAAGTCGACGAACTTTGAACGCAAATCTATATAGTAATAATTCGTCTTACTGCGATCGACGAACTGTGTATCGTTCGTCGAGCAGAGATCGACGAACTTGGGGCACAGAAAATGAATATATTAATTCTCTGTGCAGAGATCGATGATTTTATTCCATTTCATTTAACTCTGGTCGACGAACTCACAACATTTCGTCAAACCCAGAAATACTTAATAAAATTCATAACTATAAAAGCAACTCAAATCAATCTAGGAAACCATTTAATCGACTTGCTGATTGGACAATTCCTCCTAGAAGATATCACCCCTTAGGGTATAAATCACAACCTGAATTTTCAGTAATTTCTAGTTTTTCTTATCAACAATATAAAGTACCCAAGGTAACTTGGGTCAAGAACAACTAAATGTTTTCATTGCAGGTAAAGGGATGTCCAGTGGTTAATCAAAAATATTACCTGGACAGTGGATGCTCCAAATACATGACTGACAGCAAGGAAATTTATTTAACTACAAGTCCAAGCTGGGACCAAAGGTTATCTTTGGTGATACAAAGTATGGCCAGTCTGAAGGCTTTGGAAAAGTAAAGATTGGAGCAGTCACTTTCAAAACGGTGACATATGTAAGTGGACTCAAGCATAACCTCATCTTCATAAGCAAACTATGTGATGAAGGTTTTCAGGTACACTTTAACTCAACATCTTGTATTATTTCTAATAAAGAAAAACAAAATTTGTTAATTGGAAATAAATAAGGAAACATATATTTAGTTGACTTTCATTCTGCCAATTCAGATATTTGTCTGCTTAACATTGTTTGCAATCAAAATGAATTATGGCATAAAAGTCTAGGACATGTAAATATGAAAAACATTGCTAGGCTATCTAAAGACAGCCTTGTCAGAGGTTTACCTTTGGTCCCTACAAGAAGGAAGGCTTTTGCAGGGCTTGTCAACTAGGAAAGCAAACTAAATCTAGAATTAAATCAGTTAATAAAAGTGATTCACCTAGATTTTGTACTTGCTACACATGGACCTATATGGACCTATTACTGTACAAAGCCTAGGAGGGAAATCCTATACTCTAGTTATTGTAGATGACTTCTCAAGATTCACTTGGGCGTTCTTTCTGAGATCTAAGTCAGATACATTCAAAGTTCTTACAGATTTTCTCAGGACCATACAGATTGAGTACTCTACTCATGTTGCATTGATCAGAAGTGATCATTGTACAGAGTTTGAGTCTCTTCTTATGCATGAGTTCTGTGAGAAGAAAGGTATCAAACACTGCTTCTCAGCTCCTAGAACTCCTCAACAAAATGAGGTTGCTGAAAGTAAGAATAGAACCTTAATTGAAGCTTCAGGCACATTACTTGTAGATGCTTACATGCCCCTATTCTTTTGGGCAGAGGCTGTAAGCATAGCAAACTATGTACTGAACAGAAGAATAATACATAAACTTAAGAATAGGACTCCGTATGAATTGCTTAAAGGGAAGAAACCTAAAATCACATATTTTAAAGTATTTGGCTGCATATGTTATATACATAATAACAACAAGAAATATATTAGAAAGTTTGAAGCTAAAACTTAAGAGGGAATTTTTCTAGGATATTCCCAAGTAAGCAAAGCTTATAGGGTGTTTAACAAATCCTCTTTAAAAATTGAAGAATCAATTCATGTTACTTTTGATGAGGCTAACATGTCTTATAAGGAGAAAGAAATTTCTACCAATAGCACCTTGTAGGTACCTTACTTGTGTGAGAAAATGGGTGAATTAAACCTTCCACAAGAAGTTATAGCACCTTCTCCTCCACAAGTTGATGAAGATAGTGAAGATGAACCTTTGGAAAAGGCTGAACTTCATTCAATAACAGACATAATTCCACAAGAGGAATTAATTCCAAATATTGTTGTTGAACCCACCCACTAATCTTGTCACACTAAGGGATCACCCTAGATCTCAAGTGATTGGAGACATAACAGTAGGTGTACAGACAAGGCATCAACTCAATCAAGATATGATGCATGCATGTTTTCTCTTTCAAGTTGAGCCTCAATCCATAAAAGATGTTGAGCAAAATCCCCAAAGGATCATTGCAATGCAAGAGGAACTCAACCAATTTGAGAGATGTAGAGTATGGGATTTATCTCCAAGACCCAAAGTCTACCCAGTCATTGGAACTAAATGGGTATACAGAAACAAACTAGATGCCCATGGTGTAATTATGAGGAACAAGGCTAGGTTTGTTGCTCAAGGTTATACACAAGAAGAAGGTATAGACTATGACCAAACATTTGCACCAGTTGCAAGGTTAGAAGCAATCAGGATCTTCCTTGATTATGCTGCATATAAAAAGTTCAAAGTCTATCAGATGGATGTAAAGAGTGCCTTCCTAAATGGAGTATTGAAAGAAGAGGTTTATGTTGAACAACCTCCAGATTTTATCTCTCCAACCCACACCTCATATATTTTTAAATTGCATAAAGCTCTTTATGGTTTAAAGCAAGCTCCAAGAGCTTGGTATGAGACCCTAGCTAGCTTTTTGATAGAGCATAAATTCACTAGAGGCATAGTAGATAAAACATTATTCACTAGGCACCATAAGGATCAAACTTTGTTAGTACAAATATATGTAGATGACATTATATTTGTGTCTACTGATTCCAAACTATGCAAGAGGTTTTCTAACCTCATGCATTCTAAGTTTGAAATGAGTAGCATGGGTGAGCTCTCCTACTTTCTTGGTCTCCAAGTGAAGCAGCTACTTGATTGCATCTTCATATCCCAGGGTAAATATGCTAAAGAGCTTCTTAAAAAGTTTGGGATGGCTGATGTCTCAGCAAAAAAAACACATATGGCTACTAATGCTGTAATAGACACTGATGAACATGAGAAACCAGTTGATCAGAAATTATATAGGGGAATTGTTGGGTCCCTACTATATCATACAACAAGTAGACCTGACATAATGTTTGTCACATGTCTTTGTGCTAGGTTCCAAGTGAACCCTAAAGAATCTCATCTAGTTTTTCTAAAAAGAATTTTGAGATATATAAAGAGTTGTCCTAGTTTAGGTCTTTGGTATCTTACTTAGTCAGAATTTGATTTAACTGGATATTCAGATGCTGACTTTACTAGATGCAGGGTAGACAGGAAAAGTACCTCAGGAACTTGTCAGTTCCTTGGTATGAGATTAGTGTCTTGGTTCTGCAAGAAACAATCATCTGTGTCCACATCAACTACTGAAGCAGAATACATTGTAGCTGGCAGTTGTTGTTCCCAGATGTTGTGGATTCAAAACCAACTCCTAGACTATGGGTTCAACTTAAATAATTCAACTCTCTTATGTGATAACACAAGTGCTATATCCATAGCACAGAATCCAGTCCATCACAGTAGGACTAAGCATATAGACATTAGGTATCATTTCATTAGAGAGTGTGTAGACAAAAACAAAATTAAACTTGTCTATATCTATACTGATTTACAAAGAGGAGATATTTTCACCAAACCCTTGGATGAAAGAAATCACTTGTTCTTTATAAATCGCTGGGCATGATCAATGGAGAAGCTTTGATTTAACTTCTGTCTGCACTCGACGAATTTTCAAAGTTCGTCAAACGGAGCTCGACGAACTAGGAAAAGTTCTTGAGATATTCGTCGAACAGCGATCGACGAACTCTCTGTGAGTGAAGTTGTTTTTGTCGAACGGAGATCGACGAATCTGCTTCAGAAAACCTTCGTCGAACGGAGCTTGACGAAATGTTTTCAAATCTTTAGAGTGAGCTCGATGAATTGTTTAACTACAAATTATTTTGTCGATCTCAGATCGAAGAATTATTTATTTTTTGTGGAACGGAGTTTGTCAATTCATATTCCAAAAAATCATATATCTAGGTTTTTCTTCGACCTCTATCCCGCGCTTTCAGTTCCCTTGCACTTGATCTTTGTTTTTCTCTTGCAGGTGAACTAATGGCGATTCCAGCAGGCAGTCTTGCGACCATGAAATTTGATACCGGCTTTGATGTGGACTTTGAATCGTTTCAACACTCCGACCCAATCATCCTGGATATTCTAAAACTGCTTGAAGAACAGCAGTTGAAATAGTTGATGACCACCAGGATAAAGCTTGCCAGTGCAGAAATAAGGGAATGGGTCTATACTTCCTCCACAATAGATGAGAACACCATGACCGACAAAATATCGAGTACTGTCGTCTCTCTTACCCCTGCCGTCCTGACTGATATTTTTGGCTTAGTAAATGGTGATGACGAATTAGAAATTGATAGTGATGACTTTAATGGAATGTTAAATAAGATGGGTTATTCTGGAGCAACCCCTAATAAACTGCTGACGAAACATCTGTCTACTGAGTACAAATTTCTAGCATATGTTGTGGGGAAAGTATTGCTGGGCAAGAACACTACCCATGATTACATAACCAGCATCAATTCTTGGTAATATGTGCAGTGGTTAATAAGAAAACAGTGAATTGGGCTCAGATTATGTTTGAACTGATAAAGAAAAAGAACACTAAAAAGGCGGTCTGCTTTGGAAGGATTCTAGGAATCTTCCTTAAAGAAACGGCTACTGAATCCCTGGTCAGCCCGACCATATTCATAAATGCCTCCAGGAAGCTCACCTGTGCCCTCTTTGGCAGGTGGGGGAGGAACATCACCAAGCCCTCCAAGGCTTCTTCCTCCTCCAGTCCTTCTGAAAGCACTAGGGTTGTCACAGCCGCTCCTCTAGCCCCAAAAAAGGCCCCCTCCACCTCCAACATTCGTTCTTATCCTCAACATCAACAACAACAACCATTTCACATTTCTACCCATGTTTCATCTCATGCACCTTCTCCACCTCCATCCTCTCCTCAAATAAATCTCACTGCAATCCAATCAACTTAAATCTAATCTTCTCCCATTCCGGAATCCACACAACATTCTCCTTCCTAATCACCACAACCATCCCCACATCAATCCCCTCTTCCACCTCATTTAACTACCACAGATCCCGACACCTTTCTCTCCTTATACACATTCAATCTCGTGATTCCCCCATCATCCCCACATCAAGAATCCATCCCCACAACTGAAATTCCATCTTCTGCACCTGACCACACACACCAAGATATGTCTAGTGCATTTTCTATTTGTTCAAACTGTGGTCACCACAATCCCTACTCCTCCACTGCTCCAGAATCTCTTTATTTCAATTTCTCTAATATTGCTACGGACCTGCTTGCTTTTATCTCTCTCACTCTTCAAAATCTTCTAACTAATGCTCTAGCTCCTCTCACTGCTTCCATCAACAATCTCTCTGCAACAGTTGCTGCTCAATCCCCTATCCCTTCTTCTTTTGGAGGACTGGCTACAGGACCTTCTGCAGCCAGTCAGGGGGAGATGCTTCATGATGAAGAAGCTCCAGTGAATGTAGCAGCAGAAACAACAGAAATAGCAGAAACAGCGGCAGAAAAAGCAGCAGCAGAAGCAGAAGCAGCAACAGCAGAACTTGATTCTTTCATGACTGATTCTTTAGAAGATGCAGATCCTTCTGACATAATAGATTTAATAGAATCAGATACTGATATGGATGAGCCTGTTATGGCTGAGATAGACACTGTTGGTGATTATATTATAAATCCCACAGTTGATCTTGTGAATCTGTTAAGTTTTTTTGATACAGTTCACTTGAACTTTTTGCCAGAAGACAGCATTAAGCCATCTTTGGCTATAGTCCCTTATACCTCTCCAATAAGCCCCAAGGTTGCCAAGCACTAAAGGCTAGTTTTGCTATAATAGAGGTTCCAGCTATTCCATCTCCACCAAAAGTTGCTTCCCCCATTATCTCATCCCCTCCCAGAGACATTTCTGTTCCCACTTTTGTTATGGATGACACCCCAATGCATGATCTTAATGTATTGATCATGGCTGATATAGAAGTAGAAAATAAAATAGTTGCTGAAAGCACTGTTGTGTATAGCTCTCCTGCTCCAGTTCTAGTTCTTTCTCCAGCTCCTACTTAGGCTGAAAAGCCTATTGATAAATCTGTACTAAAAGCCATTGATGTTTTATATGATACTCCTCAAGTATCTTCTGATGAGGATGATGATGAAGAGGACTCTGATGATGAGCCTAAGAAGAAAGTCACTAAGAAGAGAAAAGCTCCTCCACCTCCTGCCCCAAAACCAAATCTAGCAAATGATACTCCATATTATATACTGCAGAAAATCACGCCATACAAGGGCATGCCAGCATGGATGTGGCTGTCCAAGAGCCAGCAGAAAGAAAGAAAGAAAAGTAGGAAGTACTCACCTCCTCCTCAAAGATTCAAAAAGGACCCTCCTCCTCCTCCACCTACTGCTGGTGCTTCAGGTTCTTCAACTCAGAGGACTACCGAGTATCAAACATATCAGAGACATCAGGGTAGTTCCTCCTCTTCTTCAGGAAGCAGCCAGCAAAGGCAATATTCATCTGGCAAACAACATCAACAACAACATCATCAACAACAACAAAAACAAATCAATGAACATCAGAAAGCTGAAAGCCCAAAGAGACCTGCCTCCCCTCCAGTACCTTTTGAAGATCCAAAAATAGCTACAACAGCAAGGATGGCCAGATTCTAGGAATTGGTTGGCCTATCCATGATCAACAAAGCAAAAGCTGAAGGAAAGGATCCTTCTGAATACACTACCAAGTCCAAATACAGGAAGGAAGAACTCAACACGTTTGCTAAAGCTAACAAATTTTTTAATGTTGATGACTACATGAAATTGCATCCAGAAGCTGTAGTGCCAAGGGCCACCTCTCTTAATATCATTGGGGCTGCTGATATGACAGTGATAAAAGTACAAGAAACCAATCCAAACAGGGAGATCAAGTTCACTCAGCCTGGTGAACAAGTTCAAGAGGAGAAGCACAAGGAGCACAAGAAGAGGAAATGATTTTTGAATTGTTTTAACTTCTCTGTTGTCCTAAAACTGCTTATTTCTTTCTTGATACAAAGCTTACTGTATATATATATATATCTGCTGTGTACAACCCCATATTCGCTGAGCCAGACAAGGAGGCACAATGGTCACAGGAGGGTTAGCCAAAGTGGTCCCGCCCTAAGGAGGATCTCGCCCACAGAAGGCGGAAACGCTCTCGCCGGATGCTATAGAAGAGAAACCGTGGGCCGAGAGCGCCAAGCACGGACTGCGCGGAAGCGCTCTCGCCCAAACCAAGCCTCAATCCCGAAGAGTTCTCGCATAAGCCAGGCGAGAACGGTCGCGCCACGCCCTGGGCCGAAAGGTCTCGGCACCAGCTCTCGCCGAGTGGGGCCCAGGGTCTTTGGAAGAATGTCCTAATTGCCCTCAGGAGAAATTACTTCAGTACCCTCAGAAAAACAGCGGGTTTTGGCTATTGGCAGACCAACCAGGGGCTTTTCAGTAAATTCAGGACAGCAAAATGTTATAAATAGACCCATAAGGGCTCCTTAGAAAGCAAGCTATCATTGTCTCCGGAATTCTAGTGCTTTCTGAGGAGCTCCTAGCCCAGTTTTGGCTTTGGAGGGGAAGCTCTCAGAGATCTTCCGGGTGTGAGGTGGGACCTCCCTGCTGAGGCTTTTGGGTCAGTCTTAGGTCCTTAGAATCCAGTCAAGGGGTGAGACTTGAGAGAAGTAAGTTTTGGCTGCACCCCTTTTTCTTCGAACTTCAGTTGGGTCAAATTTGGCTTCAACAGTTCTGGTGCGGTGAGCGTGGAAGGCAGCCGATTCAAGAAAGCCTTAAGTTTTGTCCCATGGCTGGAGGTGAAGGTGAAGGGTCAGGTTCTGGAGGCTCCCCCACCCGGGGAGAGGAAGCAACGAAGAGGATGCTGGATGAGTTCAGGCGAGAGGTTCTGCAGACGATCAGCTTGGCCTTCTCGGCGAGAGGCGAGTGGGCCACCCCTCAGATCCCGATAGAAGAGGTTCCGCTCTTGGGCGAGAACGCCCCAGGGCAGCGCCCAGGAAAGGAGGTCCCGGGCGAGGCTGGCGAGAGAGATATGGCGGCGCGGGAGCTATTCCCAGGCCAGAGCCAGTGCCCGGGCCAGGAGGCATTGACAGAGCCTGGCGAGAAGGAGGCGGCGGTGCGGGAACTCTTCCCAGGGCACGGTCTCGCGGATCGGGCGAGCCAGCCGAGGCCGCGAGACGTGCCTTCTCGCCAGGCAGGAGGCGAGAGCCCATTTAGCGAGCTCATCATCTCGGCTCCGGTACCGGAGGGGTTCCGGGAGCCCGACATGTCCTACTACTCAGGGAAGGATGACCCGGTGCAGCACGTACAGTGGTTTGAAGACGTTGTGTCCATAAGACAGATGACAGATGCCTTCAAGTGCCGGCTGTTCGCCATCACGTTGAAAGAGAAGGCTCGGGACTGGTTCCACCAGTTGCCAGCAAGGTCAATCTACAGTTTTGAAGATCTGCGGAGAAGTTTCCTGTTAAGATTCTCAACCTCAAAGAAGCGGAAGAAGGAAGCGGAGTGTCTGTGTAAGACCCCATTTTTTTTCCTTCTCGACACCGGGGTCTTAGGCCCAGAACCGCCGTTTTGCGGTGACTCCTTCACGCCTTGAAGCGGCATCACCACAAAACGCCGTTTCTGCCGGCCAATTCGATCGCAGCATAGTAACAAAATTAGAGTAATATCACGCGCAGCAAAACTCTAAGAAAAAGTCCACAGAAATATCACATCAAGTAAAATATCTCCACGATGGGAGAGTCCACAAAACCAAACACTGTAGATAAGGGCTTATGCCCGATACATCAATTCCTCACCACAAGATCTCTCATGAGGAAATAAAATAAAAACTACTAGAGTAAGGGCCTCACGGTCCCAGCTGTCTGAACTCCTGTGCTAGACTGCCCTATCTCCAAGCGTGTCAACCTCTGGGGCTGCTCCTCCAATCTGGGCTCCGCGATCCCCTAAATGATGTGGTTCGAAAACCGTTAGTCTAAAAGACTAAATCCTATCATCCCCCACCCCTTCCCCCGTGGCTCCTAGGCACCGAGCGGAGAGGAAGAAAGGGAGGACTTGAAAGTGGAGAGTATATCAAATGCAGGTGACGGTGGACCTAAATCTAGCAATTTATATAGTAACTAATCATATATGTAAACAAGTAAAGTAAAGTGACCTTAACTTATATGGGTACATATAAGCAAGGGGTCTTTTGCAAGGCTCCCATCGTATAAAGAGTCTCATACCAATTTATACGTTGGGGTGTCGGTTATTAACAGCAATATATATATGTAAAGAAAATTAACCTTAATTTATAAACTTGCCCACACAAGCTTATAGACCAAGGGGTCGTTTTGCAGGGCCTAATGTATAAGTGTCCCATACCACTTATATTTTAGGTGTCGAAGGTTAAATGAATCGCTTATGCTATAACATGCAAGTGGGTATGATGGATCAAGCAAGTGCAACACACACACCCGACTCTGTGCACACAGACCTTTAGTTCCCCCTTTCTGGAGCCTCACCTCCCAGGATACCTCCGTAGTGGCAGACGGAAGCGGTGGGTTGGGCCTCGCCCAACTCTAAACCAGTATAGCACTACTGGTCAGACCTATCGTACGCCTCAACGCTGGTGCACAAGCGGACTCCTACGTACTCTTGCCGGCTGGCGCAACGGACTTCTATTGGCGAAGTGCTATCACAATACTTGCCGAGTCAACGGATTGGTGTCTGTGCTAAGATCCTCCAATACCGAAGACCCACCACCTTAATATCATTCCTTTTATGCACATGCAAATTTAGCGTAATCAAAACCCGAGCCGAATCTCCCCGGACCAACACGTCCGTCTCAAACAATCGAGCCGAAGCTCCCCGGACCCAAAGTCCATCTTTAACCATCCGAGCCGAAGCTCCCAGCTAACATCCCGTGCCATCAGTGTCTGTGAAATGTGCAACCATAATTACTAAGTTACTCTTTTCAGCTTGTTAAACAGTTTACGTTAACCCAGGACTGCCCCCGGTATTCCCTGTGAAGGGCTCTCAAGGGGCACTAGGAACTGTGTTGGGATTACGCCCAGCGTTCCCTTTCGCAAGGTACTTATTTTATTATTGGTTGATTCCCTTACCCATTATTTTCTCATGTTTCGATATGCTAATCCTAGGGTGATTTGACTCCAACTCTCCTTGGGTAGGACGATCTTTCGTCGGACCCGAACGCCTTTAAACCCTAGACAAAACCACACCCTACTCACTCATCTTCCAAAGATGCAGCCCATTCCACTTGTTCTTACAGCAAACCATCAAGACCCATCATACGTGCCCTAATTCACATCCAAATGAAATCCTGCAGTTTTGCTATATACAGACCACTTAAGCTACATGATGTACTCAATAGGTGATACTTTAAATTCTCCTCCAATAACTCTACAAATTTTACCAGAGGTCTATTATGATAAATATAGTCTAAATTCAGAAAATTATATTTTTCCTAATTAATCTACTATTTATTGAATTTTTCTCAACAACTAGGCCATAGTCAATTTGAACATGAACCATAAGATTTGCTCAGGTAATGGCCTCCTAAAATTTTTATCCACTAAATAACAGAGAAATATTATTGGTTGCCAATTTTCATAATTTTCCATATAGTTCTTGACCTCTAAAAGATTTATTGAAAATAATTCCCAAGATCAAATATAATGAAGGAAGTGCCACAAAAATGTCTCCAATAATTATGTAAAAATTACTAGGGCTTCATAAGGAACTAGAAACATCATGATGAAGAAATTAAAATTTTTCAGACCATCTAAATGTCATTATTAAATTTACCCAAGTTCCATAGAATTAAATAATTAAAGAAGCAACTACTAAATATTATTCTTCCAAAATTTCATAAAATTTTACAGAGATGGGTTCCATTATTACAAGCCCCTTTGCTAAGTTTCATCAGATTTAATCAAGTATATTTATCTCCAAAAATTCCTAAGTGGAAATTGTAAAACATGACTTTGTGAATAAAGTACCAAAAATATTCATCCAAAATTTATTATAAAATTTCCAGAGATGTATGTACCCTAAACAACTACCCATTCAAAAACTCAGCCCTTTTCAGAAAGTGTTGGTATTATAACTTATGATTTCAAAGCTAGTGCCCTAAACTAGGGTTATAGATTTAAGGGATTTAAAGTCTTCCAAATGCCCTAAAATTTTAACCACAGGACCATAGTAACCATATGGACATCTGTCCCAAGTTTCAAGCCCATCCAAGGTCTTTTGACCCCAAATTCCTCAAACCCTAGAAACTTACCCTAAAGGGCCTACCCTAAAATTCTAGGGCTACCCTAGTCCAAACCACTCCAAACTTCATAAGTGAGTGTAAAAAGTCAAAGTATATCAGTGGCCAAAATTTCAGCCTCTGATGAGGGAATTTGGCCACTCAACCATCAAATAGTGGTTTTTGACCAAAATACCCTTATAGGGTCATATATAGGGTGGGTAAATTACCTATCCTAAACATCTCCAAATGAGCTAAAATTTTAACCCTATACCTATCATGTCATCTAAGACCACCCACCAAAATTTGGGGGAGTTTTAAATTAATTAGGTCACATAATTAAATTAATCATGATTTATTAAATTTTTCTAAAAACTATAGAAACATTTTCTCCAAAAATTCTAAATTTTGGACAGGTTCTAGATATGACTAAGACCTTCGCACTGCCCAAATTTCAACTTGTTTGGACAAGGCATGAAGTGTGGGCACCAAGAATAATTTCTGTTTAGGTCTAGGTGTAGGTCCTACCAAAAAGGGTACCCTGGTCTAACCAGTGGCCCAAAGGGTCCAAACAATTTTTGCTACCAACTAGACACCCTAAGCTACAATTTTCATGTTGGGCAGATTTCCATTCAGGGTCCCTAAGTATTTTTAAAAATTAAATACATTAAATACATCAAATGTGACAGAAATGAAATAATATTCATTTAAATCCTAAGTATCTGATTGATGCCGCGCGAATCTTGGCGCAGATCAACGGCGCGGGGTCATCGTCCCCGATGAGCCAACGGCCAGGATTGCTCCTTCCTGTGCGGACTTCAAACGTCTTCCGCCGGCCACCCAGTCCCTTCCCCGGCCGGCCACCGCCACCATCACCTCCGTTGAGGTGGTGGCTATCGCCAGACGGCGGCACAGCCGCCGGAGGGGCGGATTCCGGCGATCCAACCAAGAAATTTCTCGGCCGAAAGCCAGGAATTTTCTGAATTGGATCGGGCTCAATTGAGCCCGAACCTCGGCCCTAATGAAACCTAAGATCTGCCCATGAGAAAAGAGGAGGAGGAGGACCTTGTTGGCGGCCTGGAGACGAGCGGATCTACGGGTTGACATGGTGGTGGCGCCGCCGATCGGATTTCTGCAATCTCCCAGTAAACTCGCCGGATTTCTTCAGTTAAGGATTGGGAAATTCTCCCCCAAGCTCACTGGTGGTGTTTAAATCATCAGAGGGGGAGAAGAATGGAAGAAACTGCCATGGCCATCATGACCATTAAAGGCTTGCTTCGGCCATGATGGTGGAGGCTGTAACTGCCCCTTGACAGCCAGGAAAATGGCTGGAAACTCCTCCCCTTCACTGGAGGAGATGAATGCTGCCATCAATGGGGACCATTGGCCTTTCCTTGGCCAATCTCCTCCTTCAACTCTCTTTCCCCTTTTCTCTCTCCTCCATTAGTGTGGGATGAAGCTTTCTCTCTCTTTCCTAGTCACCAAAACTGACCATGTGGACTCCCCAGCCTATTGGCAGCCCTTTCCACCCATAATATTTCATTATGTTGTGGTTAACTTAAAAGGAAAAAGGGGTTGAGCTTGGGTTGACTCATTTAGGCTAATTTGACCTATCACTAGAATAGAGTTGACCTTGGTCAACATGACCATTTGAGTTGACCCCAATGGGTCCTTGGCGACCTATTGGACTCCCTTAAGGTCTAGGAAGACTTGAGTAAGGTTGGTTGGGCATCTTGGGGGTCACATGCCCCTTGGTAAGGGCACTTTGATCATTTTAGGGCCAGAGTTGACTTGGGTCAACAAAACCATTTGGGTTGACCCCATTGGGTCCTTGGTGACCCATTGGCCTCCCCTAAGGTCTAGGAAGGGTTATGTAGGGTTACCCTGCACTTTGGAGGTCACATACCCTTAGTAAGGGTACTTTGACCAGATTAGGAGCTTGAGTTGACTTGGGTCAACCTGGCCTCTAGGGCTGCCCCCAATGTGTCCTTATGGCTCTAATGGGCCTGCCAAGGTATTAGTGGTGTTGTGGTAGGGTCTTGGGGTCAAGGTGTAGCCCATGGTCATCCTAAACCATGGTTCAGAGTTCTACTATTTGCAGACCATGGTGATCCCCCACCTTTCTGTCCCCTATCTCTTGACTCATTACTGGCTTCCTAGGGTTTGTCATGACCTAGTCATGGCCAAAACCATTCTTAGGGGTCTAGTTGGAAATGGGATGTTACAAATCCCAATAAACAAAACAAAGATTTCGTCCCCGAAATCAAGTTGAGTCTACGGGACTTACTACCGAAGGAAAGAACCTTGTAACATCCCAGCATGGCGGCTTGTTTGCTAAAATTGGTTTAAAGGGAAACCTAGATCTATGTCCATTTCGCCCAATCGGCAGACCAAGATCCCAATAAACAAGGATAATCCCCAATAAACAAAAGATAAGCCTCTATCTGCCTAGAGCAGCCCTTAGTAAATTAAGGCAGGAGAATAAATTAACATCTTGAGGGGTCTGAGAGGTATACCTGACTGAATAGCTCTGGATGTTTCTGTTGCATCAGATCCTGCGGCTCCCAAGTATGCTCCTCTTGGCCGTGGTTCCTCCACAGAACCTTGACTAAGGGAATCTTTTTGCGTCGCAGGATCCGTACTCCTTTATCATCGATCCGCACCGGCTCCAAGTGAACAGATCGGTCCGAAGCTACCGGCCCTTCGGTGGTCGTAATCCGCTGCTCCGGGCGTAGTAGAGCCCTTCTCAGCGAGGATATGTGGAAAACATCATGCAGAGCTGCCAGCTCTGGTGGCAACTCCAGCCTGTAAGCCAGGACCCCTATCCGCTCCAGGATCCTGTAAGGGCCCATGTATCTGGGGCTGAGCTTCTTCCTTCGGCCACGCATCCGAGAAACTCCATGCATAGGCCGGATCTTCAAAAACACACGGTCCCCGACCTGAAATTCCACCTGACGATGGCGGGCGTCATAATACTTGGCCTGCCTGCTCTGTGCCTCTAACATCCTGTCCCTGATCAACCTCACCTGAGCCTCGGTGTCTTCAACAAAATCCGATCCCAAAGCCTTCGGGTCCTCGTCCTGAATCCAAGAGAGTGGGGTTCTACATTTTCGTCCATATAGAGCCTCGTAGGGGGCCATGCCTATGCTGGCCTGATGACTGTTGTTGTACGAGAATTCCACCATCGGTAACATCTTTTCCCAAGGCTCTCCTCGGTCTAGGATGCATAGACGTAGCAGGTCTTCCAGTGTCCGGTTTGTACGCTCTGTCTGCCCATCCGTCTGAGGGTGGAAGGCGGTGCTAAAAGTCAGTCGAGTGCCCAAGTATGCCTGAACCGACCGCCATTCCCTGGATGTAAACCGACCGTCCCGATCTGACACGATCGTCCTGGGTACTCCATGATAGCGGATGTACTGCTCCACAAACTTCCGAACCAGAACCCCCACTGAATCGTCCTTCCTGACTGGTATAAATCTAGCCACCTTCGTCAATCGATCTACGATGACCCATATCGAATCATTCCCCGTTCGTGATCGGGGGAGACCATGAATAAAATCCATCGCAATATCTTCAAGCTTCCATTCTGGCACTGGAAGAGGTTGCAACAATCCCGCGGGGTTTCTGCATTCCGCCTTCACCAACTGGCAGGCTTCGCAATGGGTCACGAAGTGCGTAATATCCCTCTTCATTCCTGGCCAGAACATCATCCTCTTCAGATCGGCCATCATCTTGGTGATTCCCGGGTGTATCGAATACCTACTGCAATGTGCTTCCGCCATGATATCCTCCCAGATCTGACCTCCTGCGGGTATATAAATCCTTCCTCTGAAGTACAATAGCCCATCCTTCAAGGTATAATCCCCCGTCGAACCCTCCTCCAAGGTTCGAAATATCGGTTCCGTCCAAGGGTCTGTCTTCTGCCCTTCCCTGATGCGGTCCCGGATATCATCAATAGCGATCATCGACGCCAGATACTCCATGTATAATTCTGGGTCGTCCTCGGATACTAGGGATATCTGCATGTCCCTGAAAGACCGGACCAGCTCTATAGACATAAGCTGAGGTCCCTTCCCTGAAGCATCTCCTCTCCGGCTCAACGCATCCGCCACCACGTTCGCCTTCCCGGGGTGGTAGTGCATAGTATACTCATAATCTGTCAGGAACTCCACCCAACGCCTTTGTCTGATGTTGAGGTATTTTTGCGTGTCCACGTATCTCAGGTTCTGGTGGTCGGAGAAGATGTCGCAATGAACCCCGTACAGATAGTGCCGCCAAATCTTCAAGGCGAAGATTACCGCGCCCATCTCCAGATCGTGGACCGGGTAATTTTTCTCGTGGATCTTCAACTGTCGAGAGGCATAAGCTATCACATGCCCGTTCTGCATCAGAACGGCACCCATCCCTTGGTAGGAGGCGTCGGTATACACCTGGAATCCCTCCCTTCCTGACGGAATAGCGAGGATGGGAGCCGAGGTGAGCCGACTCTTCAGCTCCACGAAGGCTGCCTCGCACTGTGGTGTCCAAATAAAAGGGGATTCCTTCTTCGTCAGAGTCGTAAGAGGGAGCGCGATCCGGGAGAATCCCTCTACAAACTTCCGGTAGTACCCGGTAAGTCCCAAGAAGCTCCGTACATCTGTCGCCGTCTTCAATGGTGGCCAATCCTGAACGGCCCGAATCTTGGCCGGGTCTACCGCCAACCCAGCCCCACTGACGATATGGCCCAAGAAGGCCACCTCCTTTAGCCAAAACTGGCATTTGCTGAATTTTGCGTACAGCTGATGCTCCCGTAACCTCTCCAATGTCAAGGTCAGGTGTCGTGCGTGCTCCCCTTCCGTCTTTGAGTAGACAAGGATGTCGTCAATAAAGATGATGACGAATACGTCCAAATATTCCTTGAACACCCTGTTCACAAGGCTCGTAAATGCTGATGGTGCATTCGTGAGCCCGAACGGCATCACTGTGAACTCGAACAGTCCATATCGGCTACTGAAAGCGGTCTTCGGAATGTCCTCTTCTCGGATCCGCAGCTGATAATAGCCTGACCTTAAGTCAAGTTTCGAGAAGAAATGTGCTCCCTCCAGCTGGTCGAACAACTCATCGATTCGTGGGAGTGGGTAGGTATTCCGAACCGTGAGTCTATTCAGCGCTCGATAGTCTATGCACAGGCGGAGACTTCCGTCCTTCTTCTTGACAAACAGCACCGGGGCTCCCCACGGTGAAGAACTTGGCCGGAAGAACCCTGCCTCTACAAGTTCCTGCAGCTGACTCCGGAACTCCGCCAACTCCTTTGGGGCCATCCGGTAAGGGGCCCTAGATGCCGGCCTGGCTCCGGGCACTAACTCTATCTGAAAATCCTGCTCTTGACACGGAGGTAGTCCTGGCAATTTCTCTGGGAAGACGTCGACGAAGTCCCGCACCACTGGGATGTCTGTCATGGCCCCCTTGGCCTCCTCTATCTCAAACAGAATCTGGTAAACCTCCTTCCCCTGTAGATGGGCCTTAACGGCCTGTACTGAAGATAAAAGCACACAAGAGGTGGATCTTATACCTTTGATGACAATAAACGAGTCTCCATGCCTCACTGTGATCTTCTTCGCCTGGCAATCAATCTGGGCATGGTTCCAGTACAACCATGTCATGCCCAGGATCAACTCGAAGATTGGCATTCTAAGAATCGTTGCCGCCACTTCGAATGGCTTCCCGCCAATCTCCGCCTCCATGTTGCAGTGGGCAGAGGTGAATAGTTCTGATCCATCAGGTAAACGCACCCTCCTCGTCAGGCCTGTGAACCGTTCTACGCCTTCTAGCCCTTCCACGAAAGCCTCTGATACGAACGAGTGCGAAGCACCCGTGTCGAACAATGTGTAGGCGGGTTTGCCGCTGACGAAGACTATACCTAGATCGGTTAAACGTCTTAGGATTCTGTAACTAGTTTCTTCCTATTTAATCATTTTTTTTGAGAAGTTCTAGAAATTTACAGCAGAGATAATGGAATTCTTATTTAAATGATTTTAAAAAAAAACTCTTGTCATACCTGTTATGACTTGCTCCGGGTTTCGAGGCTGTGCCAGATCCAAGGCATACGCCTGCTCCCTTTCCGGTCTACGATCGCCACCTGGGTATCCACGTCCTCGGCCACGACCCCGGCCTCCGAAGTATGGCGCTGGTGGGGCAGCCTGTGGTGCTGGTGGGGGTGCCCTCCCCATGGGACAGTTCCTCCTAATGTGCCCCACCTGGTGATAATCGAAGCACACTGGCGGTTGATACGCCATTCCCCCGGGTCTCTGTTCGTCCCGCCTCTGAACTGGTGGTGGAGCCATCAACACTGGTCTTCCTATCTCCTGTCTCGCCTCCTGATGAGGCTGGTCTTCTACCCTTCTTCCATCTGTGATGCGGCCCCGCCGCTGATCATTTCGGGCTCCCCGGCTCTGATCTTCATTTGGCCGCTTCCGGCCCCGAGTAGTAAGCCAATCCGCCTCGATTCTTTTCGCCATCTCCAAAATCCGGGAGATGGGCCCGTCAGATACAAATAGTAAGGACTCCCTCAGCTCCTCCCGCAGGCCCTTGTAGAACCTTTTCGTATACCCAGCTTCGTCCAACTGATATGAGTCTGCAAACCGGGCTAAATGATCGAACTCTCGGTGGTACTCCACCACCGTCTTGCTCCCTTGCCTCAACTGCAAAAACCTGTCCTCCAGCTCATCTCTGGCTGATTGCGGAACAAAGTGCTCCAATAGAGCGCCCTTGAATTCCTCCCAAGCTATCTCCGCAGCCGTCCTGTCAGCAAAAATCGTATCTAGGGAAGTCTTCCACCACCTCTTAGCATGAGATTCCAAGCAAGACACGACCAAGGGCACCCATTTCCTCCCACGGGCACTTGATTCCAGTCAACATCTCGTACATGATATCTAGCCACTCCTCTGTCCGGACGGCAGACTCAGTCCCACAGTAGGATGGGGGAGCGAGTCCTCGAAAGATACTCACCAGTTGACGCTCGGGTTTGGCTGCGGAGCCAGAACCTGTTGAGCCCTGAAAGCATCCAAAATGGCTGTCAACGTCTGTCCCACCTCCGACTGTATGAAAGGAGTAGGGACCGGGGAAGGTGGTGCAACGTCCGGAGTCCGCTGGGCCCCGCCTTGTGGTGTGGGCTGAGCTGGAGGCTGCGAAACAAACTATATTAGTGGGTAATCAGCTCAATTATATGCAAAGTGGACTATTTTACAAGTGATTCCTCCTTAGGGTCTCACCACTGCTTCCGCTGCTAGTTTGTCCGCAAACTAAGCTCGCGCGGGGGTGGACCAGGGGTTGTGGACTGTTACTTGTCGATCGAGGTTTGCTTTGATACCACTTGTAAGACCCCATTTTTTTTCCTTCTCGACACCGGGGTCTTAGGCCCAGAACCGCCGTTTTGCGGTGACTCCTTCACGCCTTGAAGCGGCATCACCACAAAACGCCGTTTCTGCCGGCCAATTCGATCGCAGCATAGTAACAAAATTAGAGTAATATCACGCGCAGCAAAACTCTAAGAAAAGTCCACAGAAATATCACATCAAGTAAAATATCTCCACGATGGGTGAGTCCACAAAACCAAACACTGTAGATAAGGGCTTATGCCCGATACATCAATTCCTCACCACAAGATCTCTCATGAGGAAATAAAATAAAAACTACTAGAGTAAGGGCCTCACGGTCCCAGCTGTCTGAACTCCTGTGCTAGACTGCCCTATCTCCAAGCGTGTCAACCTCTGGGACTGCTCCTCCAATCTGGGCTCCGCGATCCCCTAAATGATGTGGTTCGAAAACCGTTAGTCTAAAAGACTAAATCCTATCATCCCCCACCCCTTCCCCCGTGGCTCCTAGGCACCGAGCGGAGAGGAAGAAAGGGAGGACTTGAAAGTGGAGAGTATATCAAATGCAGGTGACGGTGGACCTAAATCTAGCAATTTATATAGTAACTAATCATATATGTAAACAAGTAAAGTAAAGTGACCTTAACTTATATGGGTACATATAAGCAAGGGGTCTTTTGCAAGGCTCCCATCGTATAAAGAGTCTCATACCAATTTATACGTTGGGGTGTCAGTTATTAACAGCAATATATATATGTAAAGAAAATTAACTTTAATTTATAAACTTGCCCACACAAGCTTATAGACCAAGGGGTCGTTTTGCAGGGCCTAATGTATAAGTGTCCCATACCACTTATATTTTAGGTGTCGAAGGTTAAATGAATCGCTTATGCTATGACATGCAAGTGGGTATGATGGATCAAGCAAGTGCAACACACACACCCGACTCTGTGCACACAGACCTTTAGTTCCCCCTTTCTGGAGCCTCACCTCCCAGGATACCTCCGTAGTGGCAGACGGAAGCGGTGGGTTGGGCCTCGCCCACCTTTAAACCAGTATAGCACTACTGGTCAGACCTATCGTACGCCTCAACGCTGGTGCACAAGCAGACTCCTGCGTACTCTTGCCGGCTGGCGCACCGGACTTCTATTGGCGAAGTGCTATCACAACACTTGCCGAGTCAACGGATTGGTGTCTGTGCTAAGATCCTCCAATACCGAAGACCCACCGCCTTAATATCATTCCTTTTATGCACATGCAAATTTAGCGTAATCAAAACCCAAGCCGAATCTCCCCGGACCAACACGTCCGTCTCAAACAATCGAGCCGAAGCTCCCCGGACCCAAAGTCCATCTTTAACCATCCGAGCCGAAGCTCCCAGCTAACATCCCGTGCCATCAGTGTCTGTGAAATGTGCAACCCTAATTACTAAGTTACTCTTTTCAGCTTGTTAAACAGTTTACGTTAACCCAGGACTGCCCCCGGTATTCCCTGTGAAGGGCTCTCAAGGGGCACTAGGAACTGTGTTGGGATTACGCCCAGCGTTCCCTTTCGCAAGGTACTTATTTTATTATTGGTTGATTCCCTTACCCATTATTTTCTCATGTTTCGATATGCTAATCCTAGGGTGATTTGACTCCAACTCTCCTTGGGTAGGACAATCTTTCGTCGGACCCGAACGCCTTTAAACCCTAGACAAAACCACACCCTACTCACTCATCTTCAAAGATGCAGCCCATTCCACTTGTTCTTACAGCAAACCATCAAGACCCATCATACGTGCCCTAATTCACATCCAAATGAAATCCTGCAGTTTTGCTATATGTAGACCACTTAAGCTACATGATGTACTCAATAGGTGATACTTTAAATTCTCCTCCAATAACTCTACAAATTTTACCAGAGGTCTATTATGATAAATATAGTCTAAATTCAGAAAATTATATTTTTCCTAATTAATCTACTATTTATTGAATTTTCCTCAACAACTAGGCCATAGTCAATTTGAACATGAACCATAAGATTTGCTCAGGTAATGGCCTCCTAAAATTTTTATCCACTAACTAACAGAGAAATATTATTGGTTGCCAATTTTCATAATTTTCCATATAGTTCTTGACCTCTAAAAGATTTATTGAAAATAATTCCCAAGATCAAATATAATGAAGGAAGTGCCACAAAAATGTCTCCAATAATTATGTAAAAATTACTAGGGCTTCATAAGGAACTAGAAACATCATGATGAAGAAATTAAAATTTTTCAGACCATCTAAATGTCATTATTAAATTTACCCAAGTTCCATAGAATTAAATAATTAAAGAAGCAACTACTAAATATTATTCTTCAAAAATTTCATAAAATTTTACAGAGATGGGTTCCATTATTACAAGCCTCTTTGCTAAGTTTCATCAGATTTAATCAAGTATATTTATCTCCAAAAATTCCTAAGTGGAAATTGTAAAACATGACTTTGTGAATAAAGTACCAAAAATATTCATCCAAAATTTATTATAAAATTTCCAGAGATGTATGTACCCTAAACAACTACCCATTCAAAACTCAGCCCTTTTCAGAAAGTGTTGGTATTAGAACTTATGATTTCAAAGCTAGTGCCCTAAACTAGGGTTATAGATTTAAGGGATTTAAACTCTTCCAAATGCCCTAAATTTTAACCACAGGACCATAGTAACCCTATGGACATCTGTCCTAAGTTTCAAGCCCATCCAAGGTCTTTTGACCCCAAATTCCTCAAACCCTAGAAACTTACCCTAAAGGGCCTACCCTAAAATTCTAGGGCTACCCTAGTCCAAACCACTCCAAACTTCATAAGTGAGTGTAAAAAGTCAAAGTATATCAGTGGCCAAAATTTCAGCCTCTGATGAGGGAATTTGGCCACTCAACCATCAAATAGTGGTTTTTGACCAAAATACCCTTATAGGGTCATATATAGGGTGGGTAAATTACCTATCCTAAACATCTCCAAATGAGCTAAACTTTTAACCCTATACCTATCATGTCATCTAAGACCACCCACCAAAATTTGGGGGAGTTTTAAATTAATTAGGTCACATAATTAAATTAATCATGATTTATTAAATATTTCTAAAAACTATAGAAAAATGTTCTCCAAAAATTCTAAATTTTGGACAGGTTCTAGATATGACTAAGACCTTCTCTGCCCATATTTCAACTTGTTTGGACAAGGCATGAAGTGTGGGCACCAAGAATAATTTCTGTTTAGGTCTAGGTATAGGTCCTACCAAAAAGGGTACCCTGGTCTAACCAGTGGCCCAAAAGGGTCCAAACAATTTTTGCTACAAACTAGACACCCTAAGCTACAATTTTCATGTTGGGCAGATTTCCATTCAGGGTCCCTAAGTATTTTTAAAAATTAAATACATTAAATACATCAAATGTGACAGAAATGAAATAATATTCATTTAAATCCTAAGTATCTGATTGATGCCGCGCGAATCTTGGCGCAGATCAACGGCGCGGGGTCATCGTCCCCGATGAGCCAACGGCCAGGATTGCTCCTTCCTGTGCCGACTTCAAACGTCTGCCGCCGGCCACCCAGTCCCTTCCCCGGCCGGCCACCGCCACCATCACCTCCGTTGAGGTGGTGGCTATCGCCAGACGGCGGCACAGCCGCCGGAGGGGCGGATTCCGGCGATCCAACCAAGAAATTTCTCGGCTGAAAGCCAGGAATTTTCTGAATTGGATCGGGCTCAATTGAGCACGAACCTCGGCCCTAATGAAACCTAAGATCTGCCCATGAGAAAAGAGGAGGAGGAGGACCTTGTTGGCGGCCTGGAGACGAGCGGATCTGCGGGTTGACATGGTGGTGGCACCGCCGATCGGATTTCTGCAATCTCCCAGTAAACTCGCCGGATTTCTTCAGTTAAGGATTGGGAAATTCTCCCCCAAGCTCACTGGTGGTGTTTAAATCATCAGAGGGGGAGAAGAATGGAAGAAACTGCCATGGCCATCATGGCCATTAAAGGCTTGCTTCGGCCATGATGGTGGAGGCTGTAACTGCCCCTTGACAGCCAGGAAAACGGCTGGAAACTCCTCCCCTTCACTGGAGGAGATGAATGCTGCCATCAATGGGGACCATTGGCCAATCTCCTCCTTCAACTCTCTTTCCCCTTTTCTCTCTCCTCCATTAGTGTGGGATGAAGCTTTCTCTCTCTTTCCTAGTCACCAAAACTGACCATGTGGACTCCCCAGCCTATTGGCAGCCCTTTCCACCCATAATATTTCATTATGTTGTGGTTAACTTAAAAGGAAAAAGGGGTTGAGCTTGGGTTGACTCATTTAGGCTAATTTGACCTATCACTAGAATAGAGTTGACCTTGGTCAACATGACCATTTGAGTTGACCCCAATGGGTCCTTGGTGACCTATTGGACTCCCTTAAGGTCTAGGAAGACTTGAGTAAGGTTGGTTGGGCATCTTGGGGGTCACATGCCCCTTGGTAAGGGCACTTTGATCATTTTAGGGCCAGAGTTGACTTGGGTCAACAAAACCATTTGGGTTGACCCCATTGGGTCCTTGGTGACCCATTGGCCTCCCCTAAGGTCTAGGAAGGGTTATGTAGGGTTACCCTGCACTTTGGAGGTCACATACCCTTAGTAAGGGTACTTTGACCAGATTAGGAGCTTGAGTTGACTTGGGTCAACCTGGCCTCTAGGGCTGCCCCCAATGTGTCCTTATGGCTCTAATGGGCCTCCCAAGGTATTAGGGGTGTTGTGGTAGGGTCTTGGGGTCAAGGTGTAGCCCATGGTCATCCTAAACCATGGTTCAGAGTTCTACTATTTGCAGACCATGGTGATCCCCCACCTTTCTGTCCCCTATCTCTTGACTCATTACTGGCTTCCTAGGGTTTGTCATGACCTAGTCATGGCCAAAACCATTCTTAGGGGTCTAGTTGGAAATGGGATGTTACAGTCTGTTTGCGGTGAGGCAGAGGCCGGATGAGACGTTGGGTCACTATGTCGACCGGTTCCAGGAAGAGATCCTTCTGGTCCAGGAGGTTCCAGGGTACGCACTGATGTTGACCTTCACCCTGGGGCTGAGACCGGGATTTTTTAGCATGGAGTTGAAGAGGATGCCCCCCCTCTCCTTTGAGGAGCTCATGGAGAGGGCGGCAAAGGAGATTGATTTCGAGAGAGCAAACCCAGCATTCGCCAGGAAGTTGGCCAAGCTAGCAGAAGAGGACGGGAAGGAACCAGCAGCAGGAAGACAGAAGGAATCAAGAGAGCAGAGGGAGCTGAGAGAAGATAGGAGAAGGGAGGAGCCCCGAAGGTTTGGGCAGCAGCAGGGTTGGGGGGCCCGGGAGCCAGTCAACCGGTTGGGTTGGAGGCCCCAGGAGGGTCGCCCCCAAGGTCCAGGAGAAGGCTATCGGGGGAGAGATAACCTACGGGAGCCCCGGAGGTTCGATCGACCAGCATGGAGGCAGGAGCCGAGGGATCGTCCCCCACCACCGCAGGAGGCAATGGAAGTAGGAAGAGGGAGAGGAGCAGCCAGGGGAGCTCGAGGGGGAAGAAGAGGAAGGGGAGACGGGAGAAGGGGCGGGGAGGCGTTGCTGTTTTGTGACTTCCACCAGGAGGAGGGGCACGCAACGGCCACCTGCCCGGAGTTCTTAGAGTTGAGGGGTGCCAGAGGGACAGGGAGGCAGGATCCACCGATAAGGATAGTGGAGGTGCAGCAGGGTGAAGCGGAGGACAGGTGTGAAGACCGGGTGGATGTAGGGACTCGGGGAGGAATCGGGGTGATTCATGGAGGAGTGGGGATTGAGGCAACCCGTAAGGGGAGCCTTCAAACCATGTACCGGAGAGGGGTAGCCTCAACCTCCCAGGTTCCTCCACCAGAAGAAAAGATCACTTTCTCATTAGCGGACATGCCAGACTATGAAGATCCATTCTGCGACGCCCTGGTGATCCAGACGGCAGTGGAGAACTATACCGTCTCAAGGATACTGGTAGATAACGGGAGCTCGGTTAACGTCATCTTCAAGAAGGCTTTCGATGAGATGAGGGTCGAAGGGAAGAGGGTCTTAGCATCGGACGGACCTCTGTTCGGGTTCTCCGGGGAGAGGAAGGAGGTTGAAGGAGGTGTAGGGTTGCACGTAAGGTTGGGGGGCGTATCGCGGAACTGCAGGTTCGTGATCGTGGACGCCCCGAGCAGCTACAACGCCATCTTCGGACGTCCCCTCATTAGCGCCTTTCGCTGCGTCCCCTCCTCGTTCCATCAGTGCCTCAAGTTCAATAATGGGGGGGTGCAGGTCAGGGTCAGAGGAGACCCGAAGGTGGCAAGGCAATGTTATGTTACAGCAGTCAACACTATTTCGTGGATGGCGGAGGCGGAAGAGTTGGAAATTGAGATGGCGGCCCTGGAGGAGGTTGTAGAGGAAGAGGAGATGGTCCTTGAGGAGGTAAGGAAGGAAGCTGGAGAGGAAGCTGGGGAGGAAGAGACAGAGAAGGTGCGAGAGGATGTGCAGGTGATACGGAGAAGCGAGGAGCAGGAAAGCCCGGAAGGGGCGATGGAAGTAGGGGGGGAGCGGCAGAGGAAGTCGAGGGGGAGGTCCCGAGGGGCGTAGGAGCCGAGCAGCAGCAGCAGAGAGGGGTGGAAGCGATGGAGATCGAGGATGAGGAAGGAGAGCTGGAGCTCGAGGAAGATGCGAGGATCGGTTGGGAACAGTCGCGGCTGGAACCGGCTGAAGAAGTGGTAGAGATGGAGGTCTTCACCAAAGCAGGAGAGATGCAAAGGGTGCAGATCAGCGGGGGGTTGAGTCTTGAGGCCCGGGAGCAGGTGCGAACTTGCATCCAAAGCAACATTGACATCTTCGCTTGGAGCGCGGCGGACATGCCCGGCATCGACGCCGACGTAGCCTGCCACCGCCTGAACCTGGATCCCCGCGCCCGCCCCATCCGTCAGAAGATGAGGGCCATCGCCACCAAGCTGGAGAAGCCCATTCACGAGGAGGTCAAAAAGCTCCTAGAGGCGGGCTTCATCTCAGAGATCCAGTATCCAGGCTGGATCTCCAATGTGGTAATGGTGAAAAAAGGATGTGGTAAATGGAGGATGTGTGTAGACTTTTCTTTACTGAATAAATCATGCCCTAAGGATTGCTACCCCCTGCCTCGGATCGACGCGCTGGTTGATTCAGCCGTCGGTTTTTCTGTCATGAGTTTTTTAGATGCTTTTTCAGGTTACCACCAAATCCGGATGCACCCTCCTGACACCAAGGATGTTTCCTTCATCACGAGGGATGGATGCTTCAGTTACAAGATGATGCCCTTTGGGTTAAAGAATGCAGGGGCTACCTATCAGCGCATGATGGATCGGGTCTTCCGGGATCAGAGGGGAGGAACTTGGAGGTCTACGTCGACGACCTAATGATCAAAAGCAAATGCATAGTTTCGCACTTGCAAGACCTCGAGGAAACATTCGCCACCCTGAGAAGATTTAAAATGAGACTGAATCCCTTGAAGTGTGTCTTCGGGGCAAGCCGCGGGAAGTTCCTCGGTCATCTCCTGACTCCGGAAGGAGTGGAGCCCAACCCGGACAAAGTCAAGGCCATCCTGGATTTGGAGTCACCTCGTGACGTCAAGGAGGTCCAGCGCTTGACAGGCAAGCTGGCTGGGCTAAGCAGGTTCCTCTCCCGGGCGGGAGACAAGTGTTCTTCATTCTTTAAAGTGCTGCGGGGAAATCAAAGGTTCGAATGGACGACCGAGTGCGAAGAGGCTTTCCAAGGGCTGAAAAGGCAACTCTCTCAGGCTCCCCTCCTTCAGAGCCCAAAGGATGGGGAGGACTTGACCTTGTACCTCGGAGTAGTGGCGGAGGCGGTAAGCTCCGTCCTAGTAAGAGAAGAAGGAAAGAAGCAGCTTCCCATCTACTACGTCAGTCGAATATTGAGAAATGCAGAGCTTCGCTACCCCATCCTGGAAAAACTCGCTTATGCCTTGATCATCTCGGCCAGAAAGCTCCGCCGTACTTTCAAGCGCATTCGATTAGGGTGGTGACCGACCACCCCCTCCGCAAGATTTTCGAAGGAGTGGAGCACTCGGGGAGGTTGGCTAAGTGGTCCATTGAGCTAAGCGAGTTCGACATCTCCTTTGTACCAAGGCTCTCCATCAAGGCACAGGCAGTGGCGGACTTTATAGTAGACTACGTTGTTGAGGTTGAGGGGGAAGAGCAACAACCGCGAGAAGCATGGAAGTTGACGGTTGATGGGGCCTCAGGAAGGCACTCCCTAGGGGCAGGGGTGGTGTTGACAAGTCCCCAGGGGGTAACCATAGAGCAAGCAGTCATTTTACATTTCCCAGTGACCAACAATCAAGCGGAGTATGAGGCCGTTATTGCTGGCCTTCGCCTGGCAAAGGAGCTGGGGATTCAGGAGGTGGAAGTTTTCACTGATTCAAAGGTAGTGACATCGCAGATCCGGGGAGAGTTTGAAACTCGGGAGCCAACCCTCATTCGATACCTCTCCAAGGTAAGGGTGATCATCGGAGGATTCCGGTCTTTCTCAATTCAACATATTCCAAGGGAAGAAAGTGTAGCCGCCGATCGACTGGCCAAGTTCGGACCTCAGGTAGGAGGGACCTTGACGGAGCTATTCCGACCGGCTATAGATGAGGGAGAATTGATGATGGTGGATCGACAGCCCTCGTGGGTGGATCCATTTGTGGCCTTCCTAACCACCGGTGAACTGCCTGAGGGGACCAAGGTTGGGAGAAGCTTCAAGCGCAAGGCGGCTCATTACTTGATGATGGAGGGGGGTCTGCATCGTAAGATGTTATCAGGGCTCCTAGCCAGATGTGCGACCGAAGAGGAAATCCCGAAGATTTTAAGGGAGGTGCATTCGGGCGAGTGCGGCAGTCACTCCGGAGGAAGGACACTGGAGGCTAGGGTGGTCAGACAGGGGTACTTCTGGCCCACCCTAAGGAAGGATGCCATGGAGTTTGCAAGGAGGTGTCAAAAATGTCAACTCTACGCCCCCCTTCAACTCTTGGCAGCTCAAAGACTCCGGAGTATCACGGCGCCATGGCCATTTGCTATCTGGGGAATGGACTTGGTTGGGCCCTTTCCTCCGGCTAGTGGACAGAGGAGGTTCCTTTTAGTCATGATCGATTATTTCTCGAAGTGGCTAGAGGTTAAAGCTTTAGCCAAGGTCACCTCGCAGGTTATAAGGAATTTCATCTGGGGGGAGATCATTTGTAGACATGGGTTGCCTCAAGTAATAGTGACCGATAACGGCCCCCAGTTTGCCAGCGAGGAGTTCATCAGCTTCTGCGCTCAACTGGGAATAGATCTCCGGTTTGCCTCCGTCCATCACCCTCGAAGTAACAACCAAGTGGAAGCAGCAAACAAAATCATTGTAAATCTACTAAAGAAGAAGGTGGAAAACTTGAAGGGAAATTGGGTGGAACAGCTCCCATCGGTCCTGTGGGCACTACGAACGACTCCGAACACGGCCACTGGTGAGACCCCCTTCAAGCTCTCTCATGGGTGTGAAGCCGTCCTACCGGTGGAGTTTGAGGTCCGGTCCCCGCGAGTCACAGCCGCGGGCGAAGGTGACGAGGCTTGGAGGGTGGAAAATGAAGAGGGGCAGCGCCTCTCGTTAGATATGATGGAGGAAATGCGAGACGTGGCGGCTATCAGGCAAGAAGAAGTCAAGCGACGGATGGCCAAGCATTTTGACAAGCACGTCAGGGTCAAGCAGTTCGCGGAAGGGGATCTGGTGCTGAGAAAGGTCGACGCGGCAGGAAGATCGGCTCCCGTGGGTAAGCTCCACCCGAACTGGGAAGGTCCATACATAGTGAAGGAAGTCCTCGGAACAGGGGGATACTACCTCCAGGACGTGGAGGGAAGAGCCCTAAGCCACACTTGGAGTGGTGATGATCTGAAGCGCTTCTACCCCTGAGGGGGGAAGGATGTAACCATGTATCTAAAGATTAAACTTGTTATATTATACCAATTGATTCTCCTTTAGCTAGTGCCGAATTTTTCATGGCATAATATAGTTGAATGTTTTGTGATACCCCGAGCTCGGCTCGGCCCCAGGTAGACCCGCTGCGCAGGCTCTCATCTAGCTGGCAGGTCTGAAGGCTCGCCTGTGGGGGATAGGTTTGGTTGGTTTGAGATCTTCATCGGCACCCCGAGCTCGGCTCGGCCCCAGGTAGACCCGCTGCGCAGGCTCTCATCTAGCTGGCAGGTCCGAAGGCTCGCCTGTGGGGGATAGGTTTGGTTGGTTTGAGATCTTCATCGGCACCCCGAGCTCGGCTCGGCCCAGGTAGACCCGCTGCGCAGGCTCTCATCTAGCTGGCAGGTCCGAAGGCTCGCCTGTGGGGGATAGGTTTGGTTGGTTTGAGATCTTCATCGGCACCCCGAGCTCGGCTCGGCCCCAGGTAGACCCGCTGCGCAGGCTCTCATCTAGCTGGCAGGTCCGAAGGCTCGCCTGTGGGGGATATGTTTGGTTGGTTTGAGATCTTCATCGGCACCCCGAGCTCGGCTCGGCCCCAGGTAGACCCGCTGCGCAGGCTCTCATCTAGCTGGCAGGTCCGAAGGCTCGCCTGTGGGGGATAGGTTTGTTTGGTCTGAGATCTTCAACGGCACCCCGAGCTCGGCTCGGCCCCAGGTAGACCCGCTGCGCAGGCTCTCATCTAGCTGGCAGGTCCGAAGGCTCGCCTGTGGGGGATAGGTTTGTTTAGTTTGAGATCTTCATCAGCACCCCGAGCTCGGCTCGGCTCCAGGTAGACCCGCTGCGCAGGCTCTCATCTAGCTGGCAGGTCCGAAGGCTCGCCTGTGGGGGATAGGTTTGGTTGGTTTGAGATCTTCATCGGCACCCCGAGCTCGGCTCGGCCCCAGGTAGACCCGCTGCGCAGGCTCTCATCTAGCTGGCAGGTCCGAAGGCTCGCATGTGGGGGATAGGTTTGGTTGGTTTGAGATCTTCATCGGCACCCCGAGCTCGGCTCGGCCCCAGGTAGACCCGCTGCGCAGGCTCTCATCTAGCTGGCAGGTCCGAAGGCTCGCCTGTGGGGGATAGGTTTGGTTGGTTTGAGATCTTCATCGGCACCCCGAGCTCGGCTCGGCCCCAGGTAGACCCGCTGCGCAGGCTCTCATCTAGCTGGTAGGTCCGAAGGCTCGCCTGTGGGGGATAGGTTTGGTTGGTTTGAGATCTTCATCGGCACCCCGAGCTCAGCTCGGCCCCAGGTAGACCCGCTGCGCAGGCTCTCATCTAGCTGGCAGGTCCGAAGGCTCGCCTGTGGGGGATAGGTTTGGTTGGTTTGAGATCTTCATCGGCACCCCGAGCTCGGCTCGGCCCCAGGTAGACCCGCTGCGCAGGCTCTCATCTAGCTGCAGGTCCGAAGGCTCACCTGTGGGGGATAGGTTTGTTTGGTCTGAGATCGTCATCGGCACCCCGAGCTCGGCTCGGCCCAGGTAGACCCGCTGCTCAGGCTCTCATCTAGCTGGCAGGTCCGAAGGCTCGCCTGTGGGGGATAGGTTTGGTTGGTTTGAGATCGTCATCGGCACCCCGAGCTCGGCTCAGCCCCAGGTAGACCCGCTGCGCAGGCTCTCATATAGCTGGCAGGTCCGAAGGCTCGCCTGTGGGGGATAGGTTTGGTTGGTTTGAGATCTTCATCGGCACCCCGAGCTCGGCTCGGCCCCAGGTAGACCCGCTGCGCAGGCTCTCATCTAGCTGGTGGGGGATAGGTTTGGTTGGTTTGAGATCATGTCCGAAGGCTCGCCTGTGGGGGATAGGTTTGGTTGGTTTGAGATCTTCATCGGCACCCCGAGCTCGGCTCGGCCCCAGGTAGACCCGCTGCGCAGGCTCTCATCTAGCTGGCAGGTCCGAAGGCTCGCCTGTGGGGGATAGGTTTGTTTGGTCTGAGATCTTCAACGGCACCCCGAGCTCGGCTCGGCCCTAGGTAGACCCGCTGCGCAGGCTCTCATCTAGCTGGCAGGTCCGAAGGCTCGCCTGTGGGGGATAGGTTTGGTTGGTTTGAGATCTTCATCGGCACCACGAGCCCGGCTCGGCCCCAGGTAGACCCGCTGCGCAGGCTCTCATCTAGCTGGCAGGTCCGAAGGCTCGCCTGTGGGGGATAGGTTTGGTCTGGTTGGCTTGGATAATGTAAGGCAGGAAGCACGTTGGGAATGCCAAATGAAAAGTGAAAATGAAGAGATAGATTTCGGCAGAGAAACATCTCGGCAGGAACAGGTCTCGGCAGAGATACATCTCGGCAGGAACAGGTCTCGGCAGAGATATATCTCGGCATGAACAGGTCTCGGCAGAGATAGATCGCGGCAGGAGAATCCTCATCAAAGGGGATCCCAAGGTGGGGAGGCTTTCGCCAAAAAGGTTCCTCTCAGTTTTCTTGAACAAATAGGCGAGATCGTTATACGATGGGCTAGTAGGGACTCGCGCAGTCTAGAGGGGACGGTCCCGTCCTAAGGATTCGAGAGTCACGCTTCCGGCTGGCCGGTTACCGCGGGTTCTCGCTGATTCATCGCTACGAATTTCCTAAGAAGGCCAAGGGCCTTGGCGGAAGCCTACGCCAAAAGCATTCGACTACGACAACCACATCAAACACATTCGCAAATAACAAAAAATGTTCGCAAGAAAAAACATTTGCATTAACAAATACTGTATACAGGTACAAAGTGATAGCGTCTCGCGCTTTTACATAAAAGTGGAGAACAAAAGCAAAAAGAGGACCCTCAAGGGACAAGCTGTATCCTTCTGAAGTCTCGCTGGAGCTTCCGCTGGAGCTTCCGCCGGAGCTCCCCCCGGAGGTCTCGCCATCCGCCGCGGGGGACTTTGGGACATCCGAGAGAGGGGTATTGGGGGCGCCAGGGGGCTTTGGGATGGGCTCGAAGAGCCATGGGACAAGTTGTGGGGCGGTAATGTCTTTGCCCTTTTCGTCCCAACAGTTGATGTCGCGCAGCGTCTCCAGCGTCAGCCTTACGGTGGCTTGCGCGTTCCCCTGAAGGAGCTTGTCGATGTCATAAGCCGAGTAATACTGGCTCTTCAATCTCTCGTCCAGCGGAGGGGGTGCACTCGCCTCGAGGCGCGCGATCTGCTCTCGCAGGAGAACGTTGTCATATCGGGCCTGAGACAGCTCCTCGCGAAGCGCGGCTTGAGCGGAATCCTGAACAACGGGAGGTTAGCATAAGAAAAAGGTTAGGATTGCGAGAACAACTGATTATGAAAAGTCTCGCTTACCCCTTCCGCTTGGCGCGAGGATAGTAGTTGCTGGGTCTCGGCCAGCTCCTTGGCCAGAGAGGCCGCCTGGGCCACCGCATCCTCCCTGGCCTTGAACATATCTTGGAAGTTGCGGTCTATCGTAATGCTCCGCCGGGCGCACATGTGCGCAAGCTCCAGCCCACGCATTAAAGCGCGAGTGGAGTCATATGCCAACAGCCGGGTCGACATCTTGTCGAAGACGCTAGCGCCCTCCCGGCTGTAGAGGCCATATCCTAAGGCGAAAGCTTCGCCGGTGACCTCGTCTCGCTCCGCCCAGCTCGGCAAGAGGGACGAGACCGTGACCTTGTTGGCGTCAGGGTCCCATTGCAGCAGCGGCTTGTTCTCCGCGTCCAGGCACCTCACGCCGAGGCCAAAGTTACGATGACCCCGCGGCACCTCTTCAGACGGGGGTTGGCCGGAGGTCCCGGCGGCGGCACCCTCGCTCTCGGCGGCGCCAGGGGTCCGAGGGTTCTCGGCAGGAGTCCCCAGGCCGCCCCTGGTGGCCGCAACCCTGCTTGCTGCCTCCAAGACCTCCTCGAAGGAGCGGCCGGGGGGGGAGAGGTTGGACGGGCTGGACAACCACAGCCTTGCCCTTCTCGGTATCTGTGGTCTTGGGCCTCTTGATTGTCTGGGGAGCGGAAGCACCCGGCTTTCGCTTCACAACACCGCTCGAGGGGGGAAGGCCCGGCTCCTTTCGGCAGGCTTGCGCGGCGGCTTTCGCAAGAGCCAGCGGGTCCTTCGGAAGCTGACTCCCTCCGGCGCGAGCCTCGTCGAAAGGCTGGCGGAGAGGGATCTCGCGCTCTCCTGCAAAAAACAGCATTGATAAGTTCTAATCTCGGAAAAGGCAAGAAATAGACAAATGAAGGCGAGACCCTACCTTCTCCCGGAAGTACAGGGGGAAGAGAATCAACGTCTCGCCGGAGGTGGAGGACGTCGAAGTCCTTGGTTCCGAAGAACTCAAGGAGGGCGCCCTCGCGGGAGCCCAAGGACGGAGGCTTGTAGGCGGCATCCTCATATTGGATGGGGGCCAAGGGTACGTTCCCGAAGTCGCCGGAGACGTAGACGAACTTCTCGCCCCAATGATGATGCTTGTTGGCGAGACCGATCGTCTTCAGAAGCTGCCCGGAGAAGAACACCACGCCTCCTTTCGCGCGGAAGGTAAACAGCTTGCGGAAGATCGGTAGGCTGAACTCGATCCTCTCGGAACGCATGTAGCATATGAATGCCACGAGAATGGCAACTGAATTAGGATTCAGCTGCGCGGGAACCACCCCGTAGTATCGGAGAGCCTGTCGCATCTCAGGCCACAGCGGAAGGCGGAAGCCCACCTCGAAGTGTTCAATAGGGATGGCGAGCTCCCCCTCCCCTGCAGTGTTGACCTTATCATGACTGCCCGGGGGCCGCGCGACGAAGCCAGCGGGAACGTGCTGGGCCTTGGTCAGGTTGAACTCCTCCAGAGTGAGAGTACAGGAGGGGAAGAGATGCTTTTGGAAGGCTTCCGCGCAGTTGGATCATCCTTCACCACCACCCGGCATCGCAATAGGGTTTGAAGGCGAGATCTACGGAGAGAAGGCGAAAGCAAGAACGAGGCGAGAACGGAAGTGGAAGACAGAAAAGGGCGAGAGCTTTGCGAAGACCGCAAGAACAACAGCAAAGAGGAGAGAGACTGGAATCAGAGAAATGAATGTGGTAGGTGAGCCTCCTATTTATAGAAAATCGTGATAATGATGGCTATTTTCAAAAAGGCGGCGGGGGTACAGCCGGCGCGTCCTAGGTCAGCGGCGCTTCGTTTTTCCCGCCCGAGTCTGACAGCGACTGATTAACTAAACAGCTGGCGCAAACTTGGCGAAACGTCATATGGCCGGTAAGATAGGCGGAAGCAAGGTGGCTCTCGCCACCCCAAAGGCCGGGGAAGGTAACTCATACGCATACAAAAATGTTAAAGACAGAGTCATCGCTCTCGCTGAGCGGGAACGCGATAAAAAATAATAATATAACCAGCGAATAATGTGCGAGAACATTAGTTACAACTCCAAGCGAAAAAGAAAGGGTACATTAGAGAAGGGAAGGCCAGGGGAAGAGGAGGGGAGGTCTTGCGCTTCAGTACGGCTCCCAGCGCCATTTCCCTTGCTCCCAACGCCATTTGCCTCGGTCCCGCAATTTGGTCCGGGGGGGCGCCTGCGGGTTGAAGTAGGATGACAGAACGCTGCATCCTAGGTCAACCCGGCGAGACAGGTCCCGGATTCTCTCAATGCATCTCTCAGGTGAGGACCCGGCGGTAGCTCCCCCGGGCCGGTCCATCTCGCCTAGAAGGAAATCTCGCTCCAGGGATTCCAGCCTTTTCTCCACCGACTGGCGAAACTCTTTGGCCGCGAGGTCGCGGACTCGATCTCGCCGGATGAGCTTCGACAGTATGGCGGCGACCTTCTTCCCCCGTCTTTTTGCGCTCCCGGCACCGGTCAGGATCTCCTCCATCTCGTCAGAGGAAGGGAAGGGAGAGCTCTCGCCATCCTCTCCGTCTCTTTCTTCTTCTTCTTCTTCTTCGTCTTCCTCCTCCACTTCAGCGCCAGGCCGCGAGTCCATGTCCCCTGTCAGAAGATTCCCCATTTTAGCGGAAACTAAAAGGTAGCAGCGATAAAACGGCCGTATACCTTCGGAGTGACGAGGCCCCCCGGTCGACGGCAGGCGAGAAGGCCCAGCCCCCCCCCCCCTCAGCTCCAAAGAGGAGGTGGATTGGCTTTCCTTTGCCGGGGGGGTAAACTTTGCGGATGGTGATCCCGGCCTGATCGAGAGCAGGGGAGCGGGTCTCCTCAACCGCTGGAGGGCTAGCGTCTAGCGGTGGCGCAGGGATCTCAGCATTTTTTCCTCTCGCCGGTAGGGAGGAGTCAGCCGCATGGGCAGGCTGATTCACAGTTCTCGCCCCACCATCCCGGGTGGCGAGATCTAGAGGTGCGAAAACTGGCGCTGCGAGGAATCAGGTCAGTATTTAAAAATACCAGGCGAAGCCAAGAAGGAAACCTTTACCGGCGGTGTTCGGGTCTGACGGAGGAGGCGCCTCGGGAACCTGTGGATGATCATCGTGATGGCTAGAGGGTGGATCCGAACGTTCTCGCGGGGACGCGGCAGCGTCAGGAACCGTCTCCTGCGAGAGGTATCAAGTTAGATAATTGAGCAGCTGGTTGTTAATGGGTATATCAAGCTTACCTTCCGCGGCGAGGTGCCGTCCGCGCAACTAGGGGTCGGGGTGGGCGGGCTCCTGTTCTCGCGGGATAGGTCCCGCTGAACCACCTTCGCCTTCTTCTTCTTCTTCTTTTTGGGCAAAGAAGGCTCAGCAACTGACGGCTGTCTCGCTAGCCATGGGGCGACAAGGGCACTGTTAGCCCTAGCTCGCGCCTGCGCCGCGTTGATGCGGTCCTGCAGATCCTGCGGAAGAGGTTTATCGGCATGCTTGGAAGGCATAGCGAGAGAGGGCGAGAGCTCAGAAGGAGAATGACGGCTCGAGGAAAGTGTTATGACCGTCTATCGGCACTCATATTTATAGACACCGTACGGCCCACCGAAAGATTCCCTGATGTTGACACGTGCTCAGCGAATATTTTTGGGGTTGGACATGTCTTTTCGAGCGCGGTGCTAGCTCAAAAAGAGCGGGGATTGTGTACAACCCCATATTCGCTGAGCCAGATAAGGAGGCACAATGGTCACAGGAGGGTTAGCCAAAGTGGTCCCGCCCTAAGGAGGATCTCGCCCACAGAAGGCTGAAACGCTCTCGCCGGATGCTATAGAAGAGAAACCGTGGGCCGAGAGCGCCAAGCGCGGACTGCGCGGAAGCGCTCTCGCCCAAACCAAGCCTCAATCCCGAAGAGTTCTCGCATAAGCTAGGCGAGAACGGTCGTGCCACGCCCTGGGCCGAAAGGTCTCGGCACCAGCTCTCGCCGAGTGGGGCCCAGGGTCTTTGGAAGAATGTCCTAATTGCCCTCAGGAGAAATTACTTCAGTACCCTCAGAAAAACAGCGGGTTTTGGCTATTGGCAGACCAATCAGGGGCTTTTCAGTAAATTCAGGACAGCAAAATGTTATAAATAGACCCATAAGGGCTACTTAGAAAGCAAGCTATCATTGTCTCCGGAATTCTAGTGCTTTCTGAGGAGCTCCTAGCCCAGTTTTGGCTTTGGAGGGGATGCTCTCAGAGATCTTCCGGGTGTGAGGTGGGACCTCCCTGCTGAGGCTTTTGGGTCAGTCTTAGGTCCTTAGAATCCAGTCAAGGGGTGAGACTTGAGAGAAGTAAGTTTTGGCTGCACCCCTTTTTCTTCGAACTTCAGTTGGGGTCAAATTTGGCTTCAACATGCTGCACATTTAAATTTTTCCTGCTAGATATATGTTTTCTTGCTTTGTAGCTCTTTGGGTCTGTAATTAGTGACCTCACCCAAATAGGGGGAGATTGTTGGATCCTTAGTTGGATTTGGGCTAGGTTCACTAAACTAGGATGTTTGACAAAACATGTATAGCCAGGGTCATGTTTGTGTTCTAGAGTCTAGGCCATGTCCTTAGAGTCAACACTACATGGACTAGCTATTAATAGACTGCAGAAGACTCAGGACTTAGAGAAATTTCAAAGACTCAGGAAATGAGTTCGACATTCGTCGAACTCAGCTCGACGAAAGGCATGCTCAGCTCGACGAACTCAGAGATAATTCTATGAGCTGAGCTTAACGAACTTGGTTCTCAGGTTGATGATCTCTGGACATTACACTTCAACATGTCAAGGACAAAATTACTTTCTCTGAACTCCAATCAACGAAGTTATAATATCAGCTCGACGAATTTGCTTCTCAGGTCAACGATTTCTGGATGTTCTGCCTCAGCATTTTATGTCCAAAAACATCTAAATATTCTAAGTCAAGAGTCATACTTCAGTCGACGAATTCATGTTCTCAACTCGACGAACTTAGACCACAGTATTGACAAGTTTATCAAGTAGCTGTTAGCAGTTCTCAGGTCAACGAACTTATATTCTCAGCTCAACGATCTTGATACACATAATTGGCAAGGCTCTGGAGAAAGCAGTTATCTGTTCTTAGTTAGACGATCTTGGATCTCAGCTCGACGAACAAAGATTATCTGGTTGACGAACATAACTTCTCAGCTCGACGAACACATGTCCCAGATCAACGAATTCTGTTCTTTGGTCGACGATTTTTATGCAGTTCCAGACATGGATTTTTCCTCCCTCTATCCCTTATTTTATTGCAATAATCCCTGAGTAATCAATGCTTAATATTCTCTGAATATTACCGTTAGAAGCAAGCATTGATTATGGTCTTCATCAGGATTATTACTTGTCATTTTTCAATGGGACAGTTGGGGAAATCATTTAATGCCGACATTCTCTAGGCCGTCAGAAATCAATGTTGAAGGAATTCAAAAATCAGAAGGAAGTTGTCATAAGATACAAAAAAAGGATTTTTTTTCTTCTTCCTTCTCAACAACACAGACGACATACAGAATACAGTGAACGTAGAGAACAAGAAACACAGGGCAATAGAACAGTAAAGAAGAAAAGCCCAAGTCCAAAGAACTAATACCAGATACAGAAGAAGAAGAAAAACATCAATAAAAAATCAACAGTCTTCTTCTCTCTTCATTCCAGGATTCTTCAGAGGACAACAAATACGTTATCAATCAAGAAGTTCCTGGACACCTTTTGGTCAAGGCTGAAATTTGAAGACCTACTCACCCTATAGCAAAGTTCCAACCTTCCTGAACAAATCAATATCTCAGGGGGAGCTTTGTTAACATCAAAAGATCTAGTAAAGTATTCTCAGTTGTATTTGAGAAAGAGAAGACATCATCACTCTCTCATCCCTCCTACTGTAAAAAGGGTTCTCTAACTCTCTTCAAAAGTTATTCCTGGTTGCAAGTCACCTGACCAAAAGAGTTGGGATTGGTTTTTGAGCACCTGATCAAAAGCTCATTGGTGGCAGTCACCTGATCAAAAACCTGAGTGGATTCCTACCACGGTGGTAGAAGAGTGGATGTACCCAAGTTAAGGGGAACCACTATAAAATTCTTATGTTGTCTGGTTGCCATCTTTTTTCTTTGTTCTTGATGTGGCTGTGCTAGTTAGGTTGCTATGTCTTTGATATTAGTTTATATTTGCAGTGCCTGTGGTATATCACTTTATCTTAGGATTGTTTTTTTATTTACAGCAAATAGGCCTTAAAGTTTCAAGATACTCTATTCACCCCCCCCCCACCTCTAGAGTATATCAGATGTTACGCTAACTTTCATGACCACGACCTGTTTTATTGTAACCCCCTGGGGGCTTACCAACACTACCCCTACCCCTAGAGAGTGCCTCCCCAAGGCTCCATCGACCAACATCTTCCAGGCATCCTGTGACGACAGCTTCTCGCACTCTAGCTCAATGACATAATCAGCCAAAAAATTAGCCACCGCTTGTGATTTGATGGAGAGTCGTGGTACAAACAAGATGTCGAACTCACTTAGTTCAATGGACCACTTGGCCAACCGCCCCGAGTGCTCCACTCCTTTAAAGATCTTGCACAGAGAGTGGTCCGTCACTACCTTGATTGAATGGGCCTGAACGTATGGCCTAAGCTTCCTAGCCAAGATGATTAAGGCGAATGAAAATTTTTCCAGGATGGGGTAATGAATCTCCGCCTTCTTCAAGATCTTACTGATGTAGTAAATGGGCAGCTACTTCTTCCCCTCTTCCCTAACCAAAATAGATCTTACGGCCTTGGCCCCCACTCTTAGGTACAACGCTAGATCCTCCCATTCCTTTGGACCTTGAAGGAGAAGTTCTTGAGAAAGTTGACCCATTATTGCTTGAAATGCCTCCTCGCACTCTTTTGTCCACTCAAACTTCAAATTTCCTCGTAGCACCCTGAAGAATGGTGAACATTTCTCTCTAGCCTGGGAGATAAACCTACTTAGCCTAGCGAGCTTACCCGTCAGGCACTGAACCTCCTTAGTGTTACGCGGCGATTCCAATTCCATTATGGCCTTTACCTTATTGTGGTTAGGCTCTACCCCTGCGAGGGTTAGAAGATGACCAAGGAACTTTCCTCGGCTTGCCCCAAAGACGCACTTCAAGTGGTTTAGCTTCATCTTTTACTTCCGTAAGGTTGCGAATGTTTCTTCTAGGTCAATTAAGTGGGAGTTTATGTCTCGGCTCTTTACCATGAGGTCATCAACATATACCTCCAGATTCCTCCCCCTCTGATTTTGGAAAACCCAGTCCATCATGTACTAGTACGTAGCTCCTGCATTCTTTAGCCAAAAGGGAATCATCTTATAGATGAAGCACCCCTACCTTGTGATGAAGGATACATCTTTGACATCGAGAGGATGCGTTCAAATCTGAAGGTAACTTGAAAAATCATCCAAAAATCTCATAATAGAAAAACCGACGGCTGAATTAACCAGCGCGTCGATCCGAGGCAGGGGGTAACAAACCTTAGGGCATGACTTATTCAAAAGCTAAAAGTCCACACACATTCTCCTCCTCCTACCTCTTTTTTATCATTACCATGTTGGAGGCCCAGCCTGCATACTGGATCTCCTATACAAAACTTGCCTTGAGGAGATTTTTTACCTCCTCACAGATGGGCTCCTCCAGCTTCGCGGAGATGGTCCTTATTTTCTGGTAGATGGGGCGTGTCTTGGGGTCGAGATTCAGACAGTGGCATGCCACGTCCTTATCGATGCCCTATATGACTGTTGCACTCCAAACGAATGTTGGGTTTTGGGGGATGGCAAAACACTTGTGCACGCGGCTGAAATAAGAACAAGAAATATCCAAAAGAGTTCGGATCTAATAATATTCATGAATCAAGAAGTAAAGCATGTTGTAATAAAAATTAACTTTGAGGGATTGAGTCTGAACTCAACCTAGATGCTCCAGAAATATCCAACCTATCACTTAGAAGCTTGAGTCTTGAGCGCAAAAAGTATATTCGCGCCTCTACAGGATATCCACGCGATTGGGAGAACACGTAGTAACTTGTCGCACAAGTTCTAGGTCGAGAGACGACACTCTGCATCTCCACAGACTGCTAGATCTATTGTAGGAGAGGCGATGGTGACACTCGCTAGGATCGAGATTGAAATCTGCGACAATAAAGACAGAATGGATTTTATCATACTTTTAGGGTTATTAGTCTTTCGCACAGTGACAGCTCGTGTTCTTAGACAGAAGAGTGATCTTTATATGGTCAAACCCTAAAACTTCCTATTTATATCCAAGGTAATAAACAAAGCAGCCCATCGCTAATCGCAGACCCAAGACTTGGACAAAATAGACCTTCGGCCAGACAAAAGTTTGTCTGGACAAATCGTCGAATATCTACAGGATATATGACGAATCATTGAGTATAAATTTATACTCGTCGAATCTTTAAGTATCTTATATCACATACGATGAACTCAATGACATAATCAGCTGAGTCAACACTTGACTCAATATTGTCAATGCTTTCTTTGCTAAAGGCCAGACATGTCGAATGACATTCGTCGAATGGCGCACAACTTCTGTGCCAAAGGACAGACTCGTCGAACGGCATTCGTCGAACGGCATTTGTCTAACTACATTCGACTTATGTGCCAAAGGCCAAATTCGTCAAACGGAGTTCGATGAATCTGCGCCAAGGCCAAATTCGTCGAACAGAGTTCGACGAATCTACGTTAAGGCAAAATTCGTCGAACGAAGTTTGACTTCTATGTCATGGCGTTGAGTGAACTCAACACTCTCAACTATTTTGCCCTAGAATATTTCAGTCCATTTTGCTCATCATATGAGCTACACCATACAGATCCATACTCATAATTTCTCTACAATCTTATGTGAGACACTGATAGGCTCATACTGAGTTGGCAGTGAGGCTACATGCTTGATCACATCCAGATCACTGTGGTATCACCAAAAGTCTCCCACTTGATCTAGAAAGTATCAAACAAAAGCTTCACAAACAATGAGCAGCATCTAGCAATACATCATTTCTCCCCAAATAGTAAGAGTTTATAAACTCATAAGCCATTGTGACCAATGTTACAGTGTTGTCATGTCCCTTCATCCCTTACATCTGGAAAGAACTACGGGTATAGACCGTGTCACCCTCATAATCATTCAATCCCAGTTTCCTGATCTAGAATGGTCTTTCAAAAATTTGTGAGTCCAATATCATATATTGGCTCAACCAATCATGGTCATGCATTTCCCAGTCTCATTCCATCAAGGGGCCCATGGATGCAACTCCTGTCATATAGGAGGAGAATTCCCATCTCTGCCCACACGCAAACAATCAAATGATTCGTAACGTACCCGATAACCACCTTTATCATCAAACTTTCTCAAGAGTGGACTTTTGATGGCATCAAAGCACGCTCTTCCTCACTCGATGAAAGCTGAGACTTCAAGTCAAAGGACCACAAACACCATTGCCACTGAGCCATACTTGTGACACGTTCATATAAAAATCCACAAAGTATTCTCACAGTGGGTTTGTCCAGTATAACTTTTTCATAACAAGTACTCATGTGATGACTTGATATCATAATATCATGACCTATAAGGATGGATCATCAGTCAATGCACATGCTTGTCTTAAAGGTATCATCATCTCCCTTAGCTTCTAAGATGATACAACGACCAAGGACCTTTAAGAATGAAGCTTCTGGGATCATAGGTTCTCACATCAAGTCACTACTTGACCTATGGAATCAAACATTCTAAGGGCATTTATTTTAGTTAACTATTCTTTCATAATAGAAATAATAACACAATAAAGAACTTGCCAAAAATATAAAATGAAATGTATATAGTACTTTTATTCATCAAATGAAAAATCTAACAACCAACAAACATACAATCCACAAGACTAAAATAAGAGTTGATCATTTAGGCATTGTATACCCATAGATCTAACATGACCATCATGCTTTCTCTACGCGAGAGGCTTTGTCAGTGGATCCGTAATCTTTTCTTCAGTCGATACTCTACATATGCTCATATCTCCTTGATCGACATTTTCTCGAGTTAGATGGAATTGTCGAAGTATGTGCTTTGAGCATTGATGAGATCTAGGTTCCGAAGTAAGTGCAATTGCATAATTGTTATCACAGTAGAGATCTATGGGATGAACAATGCTAGGAACTACATCTAACTCGCTGATGAATTTCCTAATCCATACAACCTCCTTCAATGTATTTGAAGCGGCGATATACTCAACCTTAGTAGTAGAATCAACAACTATATCCTACTTGGAACTCTTCCAGCTAACAGCACCTCCATTCAGGCAAAAACAAACCCTGACTGAGACTTTGAATCGTCCCTATCGGTTTGGATGTTAGCATCTTTGTAAACACTTACAACGAGCTCCTCCTCTCCACCAAATACCAAGAACATATCCTTAGTCCTTTGCAAGTACTTGAGGATATTATTGACGGCTATCTAGTGACCTTCATCGGGATCAGACTAATACCTGCTAGTCATGCTCAAAGTATAAGAGACATTGGGTCTAGTATATAATATTGCATACATGATTGACACAATTGTCAAAGAATATGGAATCAACTTCATGCGGTCCTTATCTTCACAAGACTTAGGATACTGGTACTTAGAGAGACTCACACCATGAGATATGGGCAAGAATTCTTTCTTAGACTCAAGCATGCTGAACTTTTTCAACACCTCATCAATGTATGTACTTTGTGTCAAACCCAGCAACTTCTTCAATATATCTCTATAGATCTTAATACCGAGTATATAAGTCACTTCCCATAAGTCCTTCATCAAAATCAGTCCCCTAGGTTGTTCTTAACAACTGTCAGGGTCGGTTTGTCATTCCCGATCAACAATATGTCATGTACATACAAAATAAGTAAGACTACAATGCTCCCATTTGTCCTCTTATAAACACAAGGTTCATCCCCATTCTTGGTAAAACCAAACACTTTGATCTCTTCATCAAAACACAGATTCCAACTTCGAGAAGCTTGTTTCAATACATAAATGGATCTCTACAGCTTGCATATTTTAGTGGCTTCACTTGGAGATATAAATCCCTCAGGTTGTGTCATATACACTTCCTCAAGGAGGTTTCCATTAAAGAAAGCCATTTTGACATCCATCTGTCAGATCTCGTACTCATAATACACAGCAATAGCAAGCAGAATTCTGATGGACTTAACCATGACAATAGGGGAAAAAGTCTTGTCATAGTCAATACCATGAATTTGCTTGAAACCTTTAGCCACAAGTCACCCTTTGAATGTCTATACATTCCCATCCATGTCGGTCTTCTTTTTGAAGACCCACTTGCACCCTATGGGTCTTACCCCTTCAGGTGGTTCCACCAAAGTACATACTTTGTTTTCATATATGGAGTCCATTTCAGATTTCATGGCCTCAAGCCACTTCTCAATGTCTGGTCCACACATATCCTCATGGTAGGTTACAGGCTCATCACTATGATCCATAAGCAACACGTTACCTATTTGAGACATGAAAATCCATATCTCTCAGGCTCAAACCTTGGTCTACCAGATCTACATGGAACTTGTGTTTCTTGAGTAGGTTCTCCAATTATAACTACTTGTAGTCCTGACTCAGATCCCAATTCTGGTTCATTCACAGTTTGTGGTTCCTGAACTTCTTCAAGTTCTACCCTGGTTGCCTTTCTACTTAAGATCTCTTTCTCAAGAAAGATATCAGTCCTTGCGACAAACACTTTGCCCTCAGACTGTAGGTAGAATAGTACCCTTTGGTTTCCCTAGGATACCCCAAAAGATAACACTTATCTGATTTTGGTTCCAGCTTATCATGCATTTGATGTCTTACGTATACCTCACAACCCCAAACCTTAATGAATGACATACTGGAACGCTTCCAATTCCATATCTCATATGGTATCTTTAGAACTGCTTTCGTTGGAGCATGACTTAATGTTAAAGCAGTAGTTTCTAGATCAAAGCCCCCAAAGGAAACAGGCAGATCTGCATGACTCATCATTGACCGTACTCATGACTTAGGTATTCGCCACCTCGATCAGATCAGAGTGCTTTAACCTTCTTACCCAGCTGGTTTTCTATTTCGCTTTTAAACACTTTGAAATTTTCAAAGGTTTCAAATTTGCACTTCATAAGATACACGTATCCGTATCTACTGAAATCATCAGTAAATGTAATAATGTAGAAGAACCCATCTCTAGCTATAGAACTCATGGTTCCACATACATCACTATGTACTATACCCAAGAGATCATCCTCCCTCTCATTGTTTCTAGTGAAAGGAACTTTAGTCATCTTGCCTAACAAATAAGATTCACATCTCTAAATGATTCATAATCAAATGAGTCCAACAGTCCATCTCTATGGAGCTTGGGCATACGTTTTTCATTTATAGGGCCCAAATGCCAATGCCAAAGATACGTAGGATTCAAGTCATTTATTCTTCGTCTTTTAGTATTTTCAATATTATAGATCAGATGGCCTAAGTTCAAAACATACAGACCATTAAACATTTGGGCTACACCGTAACAAACATCATTCTTAAATATTGAACAACACTTGTTCTTAATAATAAAAGAAAAACTCACCATGTCCAAATATGAAATGGATATAATGTTTCTAGTTATGGAAGGAACAAAATAATAATTATCTAGTACTATTACAAGCCTACTGGCAAAGCAAGACGATAAACCCACACGACAACAGCAGCAACATTTGCTCCATTGATGATACGCAGGTCCACCTCTCCTTTACTCAGCAATCTTCTCCTTCCCAGTTCCTGCATAGTTATACAAATATGAGAACCACATCTAGTATCCAATACCCAGGATGAAGGAGCAGAAAGGTTTATCTCTATAACATAAATACCTGAAACGGAAGTCATACCTCCTGAAAGTAAGGGTTAGATCTGAAATACTCTAGAGGGGGGGGGGGGTGAATAGAGTATTTAGGGTTTATAAAATTTTTGCTAATTAAGTCATTCTATTTCTAGTGCTGCAGGAATTAAATTAAAAACCCAAACGCAACAACCTAGTTATCACAGCCACAGCAAGAATAAAAGAAAAAGAGCAACCCAGACAACACAAGAATTTTATAGTGGTTCCCCAACCTGGGTACATCCACTCTTCTACCACCCTGGTAGGAATCCACTCAAGTTTTTGATCAGTTGACTGCCACCACTGAGCTTTTGATCAGGTGATCAAAAACAATTCCTCAAGTCTTTTGATCAGGTGACTTGCAACAAGGAATAACTTTTGAAGGGAGTTAAGAACCCTTTATATAGTGGAGGATGATATTTTGTCTTCTCTTTCTCAGATAAACTGAGAAGAATCTAGTGGAAAAATGATGTTAGCAAAGCCTCCCCCTAAGATATAGAATGGTTCAGTAAGTTGAATCCTTGCTGTCGGGTGATAGGTCTTCAAACTTTTACTTTGACTAGAAGAACTCTAGAAACTTATTGACAGATAGAATGTTTGTTGTCCTTTGAAGAATACTGGGATGTAGAAGGAAGAAGACTCTTGATCTTGAATGTATGTTCTTCTTCTTCTTCAACTTGTTGTTCTTTTCTCTGGACAAATGCTAGGGCTTTTGTCTCTTGACAGTGTTATTGCCCTATGAGCTCTGTATTCTGTATATTCTGTGTCAGTTTTTCTATTCTCCTGCTTTTCTATCTGTTGTGTTCTGTCGAGAGAGATGAAGAAAATCCCTTTTATATATTCCATATAATTTCACTTTAAATTTGAATTCCTTTCTTCATTAATGCTGACGGCCTGGAGAATATTTACATTGATTGATTTCCCCAACTATCCCATGGAAAAATGGCAAGCAATAATCCTGATGAAGACCGAAATCAATGCTTGCTTCTAACGGCAATATTCTGAGAATATTTATGTATTGATTACTCATGAATTATTGCAATAAAAAAGAGACAGAGGGAGTGAAATTTCTAAGTCTGGAACTTTACAGAATTCGTTGAGCAGAATTCGTCGATCTGTGTCCAGAGTTCGTCGACACAGAAGTCAAGTTCGTCGACCAGATGATAGTAGTTTGTCGAGCTGAGATGCAAGATCGTCGACCTAAGAAATGATAACTGCTTTCTCTAGACCTGTTAATTTTGTGCATCAAGTTCGTCGAGCTGAGAATATAACTTCGTCGACTGGAGTTCATAATTCCATGTTTCTTGGACTAAAGAATGTTGAAGTAACGTGTCCAAAATCGTCGAACTCAGAACTGGGTTCGTCGACCTAAGAACTAGTTTTATCGAGCTAGAACTTCTAACTGCTACTTGATAAATCTAGCCAAGACTGTGGTCTAAGTTCGTCGAGCTGAGAAGGTGAGTTCGTCGACTGGAGTGCGATTCTGGACTTAGAATACTTAGTTGTTTCTGGTCTTATAGTTTTGAAGTAGATGATCCAGAAATCGTCAAACTAAGATCCAAATTCGTCGAGCTGATATTCTAACTTCATCGACTGGAGTGTGAAGCTGGACTTCAAATACTTAGATGTTTCTGGAATAAGATGTTGAAGTATAATACCCAGAGATCGTCGAACTGAGAACTAAGTTCGTCATCCTGAGAACTAAGTTCATCGACTGGAGTTAAGTGTGAAGAATTCTGGACTTAGTGTAGAAGTATACTCTGGAATTGGTCGACCTGAGATTCAAGTTCGTCGAGCTCAACTCAGAGAATTGTCTCTGATTTCATCGAGCTGAGCACAACTTTCATCGACCTGAGTTCGACAAACGTCGAAATCATTTCTGTTTCTTTGAAATTTCTCTAAGTCTTGAGTCTTTTGCAGTCTGTTGATGGCTGGTCCATATGGTGTTGATTCTAAGGACATGGCCTAGACTCTAGAACTCATACATGACCCTGGTTATACATGTTGGGTCAAACATCCTAATTCAGTGAACCTAGCCCAAATCCAACTAGGGATCCAACAATCTCCCCCTATTTGGGTAAGGTCACTAATTACAGACTAACATTAATAACAAAGCAATAAAACATATATCTGACATGAAAAATTTAAAATATGCAGCAAATATATATATACATAGATCTTTGTATCAGAATATAACCAAGCAGTTTTTAGAATAACAGAAAGACTGAAAATAGTTTATAATTTACTTCTTCTTCCTTTGTTCCTTGTGCTTTTCCTCTTTGGCCTTCTCACCTGGCTGAGTAAACTTAATCTCCCTGTTAGGATCTGCGGCTTGAGCCTTGGTCATTGTCATGTCAGCAGCCCCAACGATATTAAGAGATGTAGCCCTGGGCACTACTGTTTTTGGATGCAGTTTCATATAATCATCAACATTAAAGAACTTGTTAGCCTTAGCAGACCTGTTCAGTTCTTCCTTTCTGTACTTTTACATTGTAGAGTATTGAGAGGTATCCTTCCCTTCAGCTTTAGCTTTGTTAAACATGGAAAGGCCAACCAGTTCCTGGAACCTGGCCATCCTAGCTGTTGTAGCTGTCTCTGGATCTTCAAATGGTACAGGTGGGGAAGCAGGACTTTTGGGGCTTTCAGCCTTTTGATGTTCAGAGAATTGTTGTTGTTGTTGATGCTGCTGCTATTGTTGGTGCTACTTGCCAGATGAATACTGTCTTTGCTGGCAGCTTCCTGAAGAGGAGGATCTACCTTGATGTCTCTGATGGGTCTGAAACTGGGTAGTCCTTGGAGTTGAAGAACTAGAAGCACCAGCAGTAGGTGGTGGAGGAGGAGGAGTATCCTTTCTATATCTTTGAGGAGGTGGGGAATACCTTCTGCTTTTCTTCCTTTCTTTCTATAGATTCTTGGACAGCCACATCCATGCTGGCATGCCCTTATAAGGTGTGATCTTTTGAAGTATATAGTATGGTGTGTCATTTGCTAGATTTAATTTTGGTGCGGGAGGTGGAGGAGCTTTCCTCTTCTTAGACACTTTCTTTTTCTTGGGCTCATCTTTTGAGTCCTCATCATCATCATTATCATGAGAAGAAGAATCTTGTGGATTATCATACATTGCATTTATTTCTTTTAGGGCTTTAGCAGATATCAGAGGTTTCTTAGCCTAGGATGGAGCTGGAACTAGAGCTGAAGCAGGAGCTGGAGCTTGAGAACAGTACACTTCAGTACTTTCAGTAACTGACTTATTTTCCTCTTCTATATTTGCCATGATCAGTGCATCAAGATCAGACAGTGGTGAATCATCCATAACAAAAACTGGGCTAAGAGGAGATGAGATAATGGGTGAAACAGCTCTGGGAGGAGATGGAATGGCTAGAATCTCGATTACAGCAAGAGTGGCCTTTAGTTGCTTGGCAACTTTGGGGATTATGGGTGAGGTATATGGGATTATAGCCATGGATGGCTTAGTACTGTATTCTGGAAGAAAGTTCAAATGAACTATATCAAAAGTTCTCAATAAATTTAACAAATCTACTGTGGGATTTATAATAAAATCAGCAGCATTTATTGTTTCCTCTGTTACTGTATCATCCACAATATCTATTTCCATATCTGTTTCAATAAAATTAATGAAATCCATGAATTCATCATCAAGATCTGCTTTTTCTGCTGTGGCTGCTGCTGCTGTTTCTACTGTTGCTATTACTATTGCTGCTACTGTTGCTGTTGCTGCTTCTTCTTCATGGAGTATCTCCCCCTGCCTAGTTTTAGTGCACACTGGAGTCAGGCCCCTAACTGAAGAGGAAGGAGCAGAAAGAGCAGATATTTGGGCAGTAAGGGAGGAAATGGAAGTAGCAAGAGGTGAAATTACCTCTGCTATAATGGTTTTAAGATGGAGAGTGAGAATGGCAATGAGTGGTGGTATGATGGAGGGATCCAATAGTGGAGATGCAGAGGGCTATGTAGAGGGGTGTAGCAGTGGAGACAGAAGTAGGAATGGATGAGGATGGTGGAGGTGGAGGTGGTGCATCTTGCATTATTTCATCCTGAGGAGTAGAGGTATTGAGGGGGGTGATGGCAGATTGAAGAATGGGATGTTGTCCAGATGGGGGGTAATGGAGATGAATGTGGTGAGGGAATGTTTGTACCATGTGGGGATTGAGGTGGGGTTGGTTGTGGTGATTGAGAAGGGGAGGATTGTTGAGATTCCTGATGGGGGGAAGAGGGGATGTCAGTGATATCTATATGTGGAGAAGTTACAGGAGATGGAGCTGGAGTAGGAATATGAACTGGTTGTTGGGGTTGTTGTTGTGGTTGTTGAAGAGAAGAAATGGTGGAGGAGGAGGGAAGTTGAGGTGCCATCTGAGGATGAGGTTGGATGGCTGGAGGTGGAGGAGGGATCTCTTCAGTAGGGTGGAAAGTGGCTGGAGCAGCCGTAGTACTCTTAGAAGCCCTGGTGGAGGAGGAAGAAGCCTTGGAGGGCTTGGTGATGGTCCTCTCCCACCTACCAAAAAGGGCACAGGTGAGCCTCTTAGAGGTATTGATTAATATGGTCTGGGAGACCAGGGACTCAACAGCCTTTTCTTTTAGGAAGATCCCTAAGATTCTTCCAAAACAGACTTCTTTCTTTGTATTCTTTTTCTTAATCAGATCAAACATGATCTGAGCCCAGTTTACCTTCTTCTTGTTAACCACAGCACATATAACCAGGAATTGGTGTCTGGTTATGTAGTCATGAGCAGTGTGCTTGCCCAGTAATACTTTGACCACAATGTCTGCTAGGAATTTAAATTCAGCAGACATGTGTTTCTTCAACAACTTATTTGGGGTTCTCCAGAATAACCCATCATACCCAACATTACATCATATTACTCAGTATCAATTTCCAACTCTTCTTCATCATTACTTAACCCAAAAATTTCTTTTAGGATGGCGGGAGTAAGAGAAATAACATTACCTGATATTGTCCCTGTCAGAATGTTCTCATCTGTGGTGGAGGAGGTATAGACCCACTCCCTGATTTCAGCGCTGCCGAGTTTGATATTGGTTGACATCAGTGTCTTTAACTGTTGTTCTTCAAGCAGTTGCAGGATTTCCAGGAAGATTGGGTCTGAATGCTGGAAGGAATCGAAATCGACATCAAAGCTAGTGTCGAATTTCATTGCCGCAAGATTTCCTGCTGGAATCGCCATTATAGCACCTGCAAGAGAAAAACGACAATCAAGTGCAAAGGAACTGAAAGCGCAGGATGGAGGTCGAAGAAAACCTTGATATAAGGTTTTCCAGAATATGAATCGACAAACTCCGTTCCACGAAAAATAAAATAATTCTTCGATCAGAGGTCGACGAAATAATTTGCAGTTAAATAATTCGTCGAACTCAGTCTGAAGATTTGAAGACATTTCGTCGAGCTTCGTTCGACGAAAGTTTTCTGAAGTAGATTCTTCGATCTCTGTTTGACAAAAATGACTTCACTCACAGAGAGTTCGTCGATCTCCGTTCGACTAATAACTCAAGAACTTTACCCAGTTAGTCGAGCTCCATTCGACGAACTTTGGCAAATTCGTCGAGTGCAGACAGAAATTAAACTAAGGCTTCTCCATTGATCATTCCAAGCTGATTTATAAAGAACAAGTGATTTCTTTCATCCAAGGGTTTGGTGAAAATATCAGCTCTTTGTAAATCAGTGTAGATATAGACAAGTTTTATTTTGTTTTTGTCTACACACTCTCTAATGAAATGATGCCTAATATCTATATGCTTAGTCCTACCGTGATGGACTGGATTTATGCTATGGATATATCACTTGTGTTATCACATAAGAGAGTTGAATTATTTAAGTTGAAGCCATAGTCCAGGAGTTGGTTTTGGATCCATAGCATCTGGGAACAGCAACTGCCAGCTGCTATATATTCTGCTTCAGTAGTTGATCTGGACACAGATGACTGCTTCTTACAAAACCAAGAGACTAATCTCATACTAAGGAACTGGCAAGTTCCTGAGGTACTTTTTCTATCAAACCTGCATTCAGCAAAGTCAGCATCTGAATATCCAGTTAAATCAAATTCTGACTCTGTAGGATACCATAGGCCTATACTGGGACAACTCTTTATATATCTCAAAATTCTTTTTAAAAAATTAGGTGCTGCTCAGTTGGTGATGAGCTTTGTTGGAAGAGAGTGTTGTTAAGGGTTGCGGGTTCGATACCTAGCGCCAACAACGTGCCTTGCTGAAAAACAGGCGGGAGAGGCGTTGGGGTGTATTGGGCTGCAGCCCTGTAACGTTGTCACGGGTGGTCCAAGCTGTTCGGCCCATGTGGGGTACGGCAGCCTCTGAGTCCTAGGCTGGGCCGTTACATAAAAAGTGCACCTTGGGCATCTAGTTTATTTTTATATACCCATTTGGTTCCAATGACTGGGTAGTCTTTGGGTCTTTGAACCAAATCCCAAACTCTACATCTCTCAAACTGGTTGAGTTCCTCTTGCATTGCAATGATCCAGTGAGGATCTTGCTCAGCATCTGTTATGGATTGAGGTTCAACTTGATAGAGAAAATAGGCATGTATCACATCTTGGTTGAGTTGATGCCTTATCTGTACACCTACTGTTATGTCTCCAATCACTTCGGATCTAGGGTGATCCCTTAGTGTGACAAGATCAGTGGGTGGAGTTGGTTCAGCAACAACATTTTAATTTAATTCCTCTTGTGGAATTATGTTTGCTGTTGGATGAAGTTCAGTCACTTCAGTTCTTTCTTCTTCACTGTCTTCATCAACTTATGGAGAAGGATGTGTTGGAGCCTCTTGGGTGAGGCTTAGTCCATCCAAATTCTCACGCATGTGAGGTACATGCAAAGGATTACTGGTAGAAATATCTTTCTCCTTATAAGAAATGTTAGTTTCATCAAAGGTAACATGTATAGATTCCTCAATTTTTAAAGTTGATTTATTGAACACTCTATAAGCTTTGCTTACTTGAGAATATCCTAAAAAGATTCCCTCTTCAGCCTTAGCTTCAAACTTTCTAATGTATTTCTTGTTATTATTATGTATATAGCATACACATACAAATACTTTAAAATAGGTGATTTTAGGTTTCTTCACTTTAAGTAATTCATAGGGAGTCATATTCTTAAGTTTATGTATCAAACTTCTGTTCAGTACATAATTTGTTGTGCTTACAGCCTCTACCCAAAAGGATAGTGGCATATAAGCATCTGCAAGTAATATGCCTGCAGCTTCAATCAGGGTTCAATTATCCTTTCAGCTACCTCATTTTGTTGGAGAGTTCTAGGAGCTGAGAAGCAGTGCCTGATACCTTCCTTCTCACAGAACTCATGCATAAGAAGATACTCAAACTCTGTATCATTATCACTTCTGATCAATGCAACATGAGAAGAGTACTCAATCTGTATGGTCCTGAGAAAATCTGTAAGAACTTTAAAGGTATCTGACTTAGATCTCAGAAAGAACACCCAAGTGAATCTTGAGAAGTCATTTACAATAACTAGGGTATAGGATTTCCCTCCTAGACTTTGTACAGCAATGGGTCCAAAGAGGTTCATGTGTAGAAAATACAAAATCCTAGGTGAATCACTTTTATTTATTGATTTAAAACTAGATTTAGTTTGCTTGCCTAGTTGATAAGCCCTGCAAAGGCCTTCCTTCTTGTAGGGACTAGAAGGTAAACCTCTCACAAGGTTGTTTTTAAATAGCCTATCAATATTTTTCATATTTTACATGTCCTAGCCTTTTGTGCCATATTTCATTTTGATTGGAAACTATATTAAGCAAACAAATATCTGAATTTGCAGAATAAAAATCAACTAAATAAATGTTTCCTTGTCTATTTCTAATTAAAACATTTTGTTTTTCTTTATTAGAAATAATACAAGTTTTTGAATTGAAATGTACCTGATAACATTCATCACATAATTAGCTTATGGAGATGAGGTTGTGCTTGAGTCCACTTACATAGGTCACCTTTTTGAATGTTACAGCTCCAATCCTCACTTCTCCATAGCCTTCAGAGTGGCCACACTGTGAATCACCAAAGATTACCTTTGGTCCCAGCTTGGACTTATAGTTGATTAGGTTGTCCTTACTGCCAGTCATGTGTTTGGAGCATCCACTGTCCAGGTACCATGTTTGATTAATCACTGGGCATCCCTTTTCCTGCAATGAAAATAGTTAGTTGTTCTTGACCCAGGTCACCTTGGGTCCTTTATATTGTTGATAAGAAAAACTGGATATCACAGACTACTCAGGTTGTGATTTATATCCTAATGAATGATATCTTCTGGGAGGTATTATCCAATCTGCAAGTGGGTTAAGTGATTTCTTAGTTTGATTGGAGTTGGTTTTGTAATTATAATTTTTGTTAAGTCTGACTGGGTTTGACGAATTGTTGTGAGTTCGTCGACCAGAGTTCGATGAAATGGGATGAGATCGTCGATTTCTGCTCAGAGAATGACCATAGTCATTTTCTGTGCCCCAAGTTCGTCGATCTCTGCTCGACGAACCATATACAGTAATCGATCGCAGTAAGACGAATGATTATTATATAAATTTGTGTTCAACGTTCGTCGACTTGAGTTCGACGAACTGGCCACATTTCGCCGATCTGAGTTCGACAAAATCTGCTGAACTTTGTTTTTACTTGTTTTTCTGGTTTCCTGTTATTTTTACCTTTTAAGTTTGTGAATTTCTTTATGGTTGTTTAATGTTGTTATTTCTTTG